>CAUHTR010000202.1:0-108827 GCA_959609185.1 Schmidtea polychroa
GACAGTATGGAACTATGTTCGGCTGTCGTGGGAAAACAAGACAAGCAAAAGAAATGCTTGTATTGCGGAGAGAATGGCCCTCTAGAAGTACGTTGTTTCAAGAAGCAAGGAATGAAGTGTTGGCTACGTGAGTAAGTAAAAAAAATAAAGTAAGTGAACAAAGGAAAAGTTCGTCCTGTAACTAAATTAATATGTTAGTAGTCATACTGGACAAAGTGACGTATATGGTGAATAATTAAGGTGATGGCGAATGATATACGAACAGGTTATGTTAATTGATCTTAAAAATGCCTATCTTCAGATCCATGTTGATGAAGACCTATGGGGCACCGAAGAGTTTTTGTTAGTTACAAAGTTAGTTAGTTACAAATAATGTCAAGAATATTACGGAAGGTACTGAGTTTAAGAGAAGACATCAAGAAAGCAACGGATAGTTATAGTGACGACATTATTGTCAACCAGTCAAAAATAAATGTCAATGAAGTAATTAACCATTTAGCAGCATACGGGCTAACTACAAAGAGTTTGATGATGCAAGACTGCTAGGTCTCCAGCTTTAAACAAGTATTAACTGTCATACGTGGCATAAACGTTTTTTAATTATAAAATTATTTTGGAATTCGTGTAAGATCGAATAAATCGTACAAAAAATGAGTAATTGTTCTTTTTCTGGACCGTGTTATTTCGAAATTGTGTAAAAAAGAGTTGATTGTATTCAACTTTGCTTCATCCTAATTTAAATTAATGTCATCGTTTTGATGCAATTAATAAATAAAAATGTTATTTATATTATAATTTATAAAACAATAAAGTGATAATTTAAGCCTTTTGCAGCGAATAATGTTTTGAATGAAAATATTTTCGACTATAAGATAGTCCTTGTCAATCTATTAATATAGTTCATCGATATTTTTTACACTAAATGTAATGCATTTATCTAACGAATAACTTTATGAAATTTTCGACAATGCACTTCGTTTTATCTCTTCAACGGATGGTTTTTATGTAAATATGTGGCGGCTGTGGAAGATGTATGACTCAAAATTAAAAAAAATATTAAAAAAATAATATTAATTTACCATGTGTGTGAGATCATGTAATATTTACACTGGGAATCCACATTCAATTAGAAATTTCAATTTTCATTCAGATTTTGGCCAAGTTGCAAATTTATTTTTTCGGCATTTCTACAAATCAAATCTGTAACATTTGGTTATTATATAATCAACAGTTGGTAAGTCAGGAATCCATTGCAAATCCTGTAGAATTATGGTAATGTTGATTGAGAACTTTATTTTTCAGTTGACTTTTTTAATGGATTTATTTTTTTTTCTTATATATTTAATTAATATTTATTTACAGAGACATTTCCTACTGATGATTTTGGTTGCAATGAATCTCGTGTTGATGGAAGGCTCATCACGTTGTAAGTTGTTAAATACATCATTACGCATTAATTATTTATTAGGTAATACACTTAGTCCTGAATTGTGTGGAGAATGTTGTCCATCAAAAAAATGTTACTACGAACCCTATAAACGAGGAATCATGAAGTTTTACAATTTTGTATGCGCTTAACATGCAAAAACGAATTATCAGTTAATTTGAAATCATGATTTATTTTCAAATAAATTAAAACTCAGACTTTTCTCCTAAGTTTGATAACCAGAATTTATTAAAGTCACTTAACATTAATGAGTTTTTTCTTCTAATGCATTCGTGCTCTATTGCCTTAAACTTCATGTATATAGCGTATATTTCCCAATATTTTGATAAATTTTCTGTCAATTCGGTTATAAATGACTGATATGATTCATTTTTAAAAGAGCCAATGATAATTTGTGAATGGATTGGCCCATCTTTGGATATTGCCAAAACTAGAGAAATATTGGGACCTCTATTTGTTGGCAAATTACTATAAATTCGATTGCCTATTCGTGATTTACCGAATCTCTTTTTCGTCCATGTATTGAAAGAGCATTCACCTTGTTAAGTGTATGTATATTTCATATAAAATAATGATGATGACATTATGCGTACACGTTCCTTGTTAACGATATATGTTCTTGTTAATCATTCGCTATCTTTGTTAACCAAGCACTGTCACTGTGCACAAAATGCATTTCTTATGAAAATAATTAGTAGTGTGCGATATTTAGGGCACAAAAATAGACAGTAAATATTAAATTTTTAAGGCATTTATCTTGTAAGAAAGGAATTTCAACATTAAAGCTGGAATTATTGAGGAATTATAAAGAATTATAAAGGAATTATTGATTCCAACTCCACGAGTTTTTGAATATTTGCCACTAGCTTTACTTTCTGAATCCACAGTTGAACGTCACTTTCTCCCTTCATTATAGGTATTATCTTGTCCATGACATGGCCGCGATAGCTTGTAGTTTTATTGACCAGGATGAAGCAAAGGTGAATACACTCAACTCTTTTTTACAGATTTCGAAATAACACTGTCCAGAAAAAGAAGAATTACTCATTTTTTGCACGATTTATTCGATCTAACACGAATTTCAAAATAATTTTATAATTAAAAAAAATTCACGATTACATCGAAATTCATCCTCTGATAACGGATTTCCTAATAATTATAAAGCCAACATCAGAGGACGTTATTACCGAACGAGAGCCTTCAATGGATTCAAGTTCATTAGATGTGTTAGATTCTAGCGATGAAAACAATATTGCACCTGTTGGTAATAAACGTGCCCGGTTATTATCAAGTAATGATGATACCACTGATTTTGTAATTTAATTTTTTTGTAAGCTCTTGATTTGTAATTTAAATATTTTATAAGTACTTATGGAAAATTTTATTTGTTATCTTTTTTAATAGAAATGAGAATGAGATATATACGAATATGTTGTAGAATAATTATATGTGTTTTCATAAGTTTATTTGCACGATTTTAAATACCAAAAAGTTTTTTTTTCATCTTACACGGTTTTCTAAAACTGTAGATCACATCCTCAATTTTACTTCCTGATTTTTTTACTGGGATTTCTTTGAAACCTATCTACCGTGTAAAAAAAGATTTGGGTGTATACAGGGCCGGTGCAATGGTACCTGGCGCCCCTAGGCAAAGAATATTACATATGCACATGAATAGCCAAACATAGCATAGACAAATATGAACAAATTTGATTTAAAGAAAAAATTGAGTTAACAAAAAGGTATTTAAATTGTACAATTTTTCTTTTATATTTTATTAATAATAATAGTTTAAAAAAACTATAATACAAGATAGCTTCAATGAAATGTTGTATGGAATGACATCATTTTAAGTTTTTATTTTTTAGAAGGAACAATGACAATTTAAAATTTAATGCTATAAACTCTAATGAATTCACTTTTATTACTCTAGAGTTCTCGAGAAAATAAAGAGAAAAAACAATAAATGATTAAGACGAATTTCACTTTAAATGGATTTTATAAACCACAAATTTCATTTAGGCTTATAATTTAAAAATTTAAAAAGAAATTTTTAAAAATTTAAAAAGAAAAATTTAAACTTGTTGAACAAAAACTGATTCTAGCCCAAACCTGAATGAGGAATTGTGACCAAAAGGCATAAAAACACAGCTCCAAGTTTACTAAAAATTTAAACACGAAAAATTAAATTAAAAAAATTTGAATTATTTTAAAAGCGTCAAAGCCTACATACATGCTACCACACCAAAATAAGGGTATATAACATGGGTATTCAACTAAATATTATGAAGGGCCAAATTTTTCTTATAACGGCAATCGAGGGCCGTATCAATTAAAAAGTAGTTAGTTTTGTAGCGGATTACAAAGTAACAAAAATAAACTGGTTTTAGTGATTGTTATTCTATTACCAAGTATTATAATGTTTACCATTTATTTTTATATTATTATGTATTTTCCTGGCGCATTTTAAATTAATTACTTTATTGCCATTTTTTCTTTTAATTTTTCTGGTGTTAGACGCATTTTCCAAGAAATTTAAATGATCAAAGCCACTTAAACACATTAATTTTATTAAATATTAAGTAAACCCCGTTTCCTATTCAAACTTACAAACACATTTTCAATACTTTGGTGTTTTTTGCAAGTTTTTTTATTGCAAAACTATCGCAATTTACACGAATTCCCAATTTCTTCTACCGAGATATTGAAAGGGCCTTTTTCAAATTTCGGCGGGCCGCCAGTTGAATATCCCTGGTATATAAGAAGATGCTTTTAGTCAGATGCAACGAACATTTTTTATGCCCAAAATTTTAAACAATTTTGTAGTCAATAAGTTATCTTTACTTTCTTTTCATGTAATGTTATCATGTTTTAATGTTACTATGAACTAATTATGGTTTATTAAAAATTTATACTGCTCTTTTACTTTATATTATTGTAATACAGAATCAATTTCTTTTTAAATATACAAATTTTCCGACCCACGGTCTTTACACAATATTACCAAGCTAGTAAACTATAAACATAATATGGACCCCGGGATGTTGTGGTAGTTTACCTGATGATTGTAATGGCTTTGCAAAATAATATATCTTCTAAAATATCATTTTCCGCAAAATATCGAACATATAAACCGAAACAGAGCGTTGCAAAGGCGCCAATTTTAAAATCTTCCTCTTCGGATAATTTTTATATACGAATTAAATGTATGTATAGAAATGTAATAAAAATAAAAATAAGTATTCATTCACTGAATTTTTACAGTTTCGTTACAATATGAAGTTTTATATATTTGTGGATATTATGGTATGAAAATTATTTTTTTACCCAAAAGTTTTGGCGCCTCCCGGGTTGGAAACCACTGCCATAGTGTATTATCACGTACATTTGTTAGTATTATCATCAATATCGCATCATGAATTTTGATTTCAAAATAAACTAAGATAAATGAATAGTATATTAATAAAAAAGTGATTCCTTTATTTATTGAAAAATTTATTGTGAAAATATATTTTTGAAATTTGAAATTTGAAATTTGAATGTTATTAGGTTATCTTATAGTTGTCAGTTATTTATTATTTATCGTGGTCTTGTTGTGGTCTTATTATTATTAATTAATCGTTAGTTCTTTGTCGGTTGGTGAAAGTGATATGGCTATAGGATATGTTAATTTTGTGAAGTTTTTCACGACTATTTTGTAACTTGGTATGTGAAGAGAATGTGTAGAGCCCGACAGAGTGTCCAGTAAAAATATGTGGCGGGACAGTCGGGATACTTGTATGTATTGCTTTATCCAACCTGACTGGTAAAAATACTAAAATAATTACAAAATAAGAATGAAATGTAATTAACGAATAAAGTTTTCAACTTTTATTAAAATTCAAGAAGAAAAATCCTTAATTAAGTATTTTCGGTAATACTTTCGTATAGTTCGTCTAGAATATTTTCTGGGCCGAATTCTTCGTTTAAATATACACGAATAAAATATAATTGATTTTGATATCTTTTTCATAGATGTTAGTTGCTAGAATAAATGTTCAAATCAAATAAGAGATGTGTGTATATGAAACAGTGCTTGTATACAACCTAAAATTTATCATTATTTCAAATCTTAAATATGAAAAATACTAAAAAGGAGCACATTATTTAAACCAGTTTATCATTTTTCAAGACAGGGAAATGTCGAATAATGGGTTGTAAGAAATCTCTTTAAAGCATACATTGTAATAAAGATATGCTCTTCTTCAATAATGTTCAATTACTATTGATATCAAACAAAGAACTAACTTTCAATATTTGCCAAGGAAAACAAAATGTAAATTTGAACTAGAAATATTCCCTGGCTTGAAACTTATAAAATGTTTTAATGAATATTTATTTTGCAGTTGGAAAATTGACGCACTTGGTTTAAAATCTCATAATTACTATTGAATTATTATCAAAATTGTAAATAATGTTGGTCCATCAAAGCTATAAATATTGTAAACTTTAACAATCACTTCATTTAAAATGATTCGGTTTTTGGGTTAGGGTTCTATTTTCATATTTAATATTTTTTTATGTTTAGATCAGGGGTGGGGAACCTGCGGCCTCCGGAGCCTTATCAAAATAAATCTTAATTTATATAAAAAACCATGAATTTTGAGGATTTACAAATAAAAATGCTTGTAACTACTGAATTGTATAAGTTATGATGTCCTCAACTTCTAAATTCATAAAATCAATAAATCAATAATAAATACAGTTAAAATATATTTTCCAAAAACCACGCTAAAACAATATTATTAAAACAAACAACTTTCCATAACTCTCCCCTTCTTTAAGGAACTGCCCATCTCTTAAGCCATTCAATTCGTCTGAGTTTCTTTGTCGTCCCGTCACTCAATTCCACCTGGTGTTCTGACAAAAACTTTGATATGACAAAAGGACCTTCAAACTGTAGTCCATCTTTGTCGCGATTTTGTGGTTCTTTCCGAACTAATACTTTCTCCCCCACCGTGAAACATCGATTCGTTCTCTTCTCTCTTTCCATCTTTTTCATTCGTTTAGCTGCTTTCTCACTGTTCTCCCTTACCAATCTATGTATCTCAATTGTATCCAATGAGTCTGAGGCAATGTTGAATGAAGGTTAATCTTCCTCCCAAAAACAATTTCAAATGGAGAAAATCCCGTCGCGCTCTGTTGTGTCACGTTGATACAAAATTCTACTCGAGGAAGTAACTCCGCCCAATTTCGCTCTCCTGGTCCACCTGCTAATGATGTTGCCAGCAAGTCTCTGACTGTCCGTATTGTTCTCTCAACTAAACCGTTAGATTGGTGCTGATATGGTGAACTGAACTTTTGCGTAATACCCAGTCTTCCTAGATTTGTTTTCATAAAACCACTATCGAAGTTCTTCCCTCTGTCTGACAGACAATTTCGCGGTTTTCCGAAACGGTATATCCACTTCACCAATATGGCTTTGAAAATCGATCTCTCGTCTTGTCTCTCCAGTGCGGTCAGACTGACCATTTTGCTAAAACGATCAATGATAACTAACATATACTTGTACACTCCACCATTCTTCATGTGTGCTATATCAATGACCAACTGCTCTAAAAATTCTGAACTTATTATCGGCAACAATCGTTCCTTTGTCTTCTCCTGCACTATTTTCCTTCTGCAGCATATTTCACATACTCTCAAACAGTTTTGTATAGTTTCTTGCATGTTTGGCCAAAAAAATATGTTGCTCATATAGCTAATTAACTTCTTTACTCCAATGTGACACATTTCAGTATGTATTCCTTTAACTAACGTATTTGAGTAGTCTATCGGCACCAGGATGATATCTTTACCATTCTTCTCTAATAATAAAAACCCATCTTCTAATTTTATGTTGTTATGCAAATTGAAAGGAAATTTCTTTTTATTCAAGTCATTTTTTTTCTCTTCTCCCTGTAACACTCTTGTCATGTGAATGAAATCTACATCATCTTGTTGCTTTTCTAAGAGTTTTGTCATCGACTCAGTCTTCTGTAATGAGTTAATATGTCTTACTCTGGCTTTTTCTTCTTTTGCGTCTTCATGTCTAGTCTGGCATTGTGCACATAACATCCCTTTAATCCTTGATATTCCGTCCGCATTTCCATGTTCCTCTCCTTTCCTATATTGATGATCGAAATCATATCCGGAAATGTTGGCAAAAAGGTTGGAAAAGAAAGGTTGGAAAAGATATCTTTTCAGTGATTGCATTCAACCCTCTATAGTCGACACACATCCTTATTGATCCATCTTTCTTAGCCACAATCACTAGTTGCGCGTTCCATGCACTTTTGCATTTTCTAATAACTCTCGCTTCTAATAAGTTTGTGACAAGTTCGTCAAGCTTTTGTTCTAAATGCATTGGTTGTCTTCTTGGCTGTAACATTACAGGCCCACCTACTATATTCATTTCATGTTGAACAACTTTCGTAAACCCGAGATCAAACGTTGAAGCCATAAAATACCTTTGAACTTCCGTAGCAATATGTCTAACTGTTCATTCTTTCTGTCTCCAAGCATTAATAATGCTTTCTCTTCTCGTTGTGAGTCCACATATGTCCTCCCTACTTGTGACGCTTCAATATTGTCTACCTCTAACAGTCGAATACCAAATCTCTCCATTGTATCTACACCCCCAATGAAATCTGGACGTATATCTTTGACAACAATACCATTAATAATTCTTTTTTTCCCATTCCAATCAGCTTCTATGGTCATTGCTCCTAACGGTCTTTCCATTCCCGTCGAAAATACTCCATATGAGGAAGTTTTATGATGAAGAAATTTTTAAATTGAAAATTTTAAAAATTAAAGTTTAGATTAATTTTTAAAAAAACAAAATAAGAAGATATTTTAATTAAAAATATCTTCGTAGAAAATTTGTTTAAATAAGAAAGATTAAAGAAGATATAATTTGATTTTGATATTTATTGAAATAAAATTTATGGAAACAAAAACTGATTTTAATGTTTTACAGGATGAACCTCCTAATATGGTGGCAGCGGTAAACACAGACGCAATCACCGAAAGATTGCTACCAAAGGTATTCTGTCAAGGGGACGATTTGGAAAAGTTCATTAAAAGATGCGAAATTTATTTCGACGCCAAGGGAATCACGCAGAAGAAAGACCAGGAAAGATTAACATCTTGCATGATTGACGAGGATCTCCTGGAAGTGTACGCCAAAACACTGAAAAAAGCCGAAGGATTCCAGGCTAGGTTGCGATTGGCATTCGATCGTGAAAGAGATGTTTTAAAGGATCTACAAAACTTGTTGAATTACAAGCGGAAGGGTGAAGAAATAGAAACGTATTTTAAAAAGGTGGTGGACCTTGTTGATAGGTTGTTCGAAAATAAAGAATTTACCAAAGAGAAATTAACAGCAAGGATGTTAATAGTATGTGCGGAGAATAAAGAAGTTGAGAAAGAAGTGATATTACGGAAGATAAAAAGCACAGAAGAAATAAAGGAAACACTAACTCTGATGGACAAAGTAGACAAGCAAAGAGAGCAGATAAACAGTATGAAAAGTTACGCCAGAGTGGTCTATCAGAAACCACAGGGAAGAGTACAATACAAGAAGAAAGAACAGAGAGAAGAAAGTATCCGAAGAGAAATGCCAGAATGCTGGTTATGCCACAAAATAGGACACACGAAAATTGATTGTCCAATAAAAGGTAAAATAGAATGCTGGACATGTCATAGAAGCGGACATATAAGTAGAAACTGTCCAGATAAAAAAGCTCCAAGATGTTTTGGGTGTGGGAAAGAAGGTCATATAAGAAGATTGTGTCAGGAAATACGTTGTGAAAGATGTAGCAGAAATGGTCATAGATCCGAGGAGTGTTATACAAAGATGAGGTACGGGAGAGCGACGGAGAGACAAAGATTCACGGGAAACAGATACAGTCGGATAAATGGTATCGAGGAAAAAGGAGAAAGGGAATCGTGTGTAGAGACAAATGAAGATAATTTTAGGAAGACGTACCCAAACAACAGGGCTCCACCAGTAGAGGAGTTGGTTGGAGCCATATTCTAACAGAAAATTTGATGGGATATCCTCAAGGGGCAGAAAAGTGGGTGAATGTTGGAAGGGTAAGCGAGAAAGTATACAGGTTCCTAAAGAGAGAAATGTTTGAAGAGGAAGTGGAAAGAATTGGAACCATTGAAACGGAGCAGGTTGTTTAAATTTTGTATAACAGAATGCAAGGAAGGCCTAGTATAACAGTAAGGATGAATGGGGAAAATTTCGACTGTTTATTAGACACTGGGGCAAGAATCAATGTAATGAGTGTGAACTGTTTCAACAAGCTACGAGGACAACAATTGACGAAAAGTGACGATAAGTTACGATGCGCAAATGAGAGTACGATCGAGACAATAGGAAAAACGAAGGTGCAAGTAACCATTGGAAATGTTTCGAAGGAAGTTATATTCATTGTGGCGGAGAAAGTGACACCAGACGTGATTGGAGGAATCGAATTACAAGAAACATTTGGATTTAGACTGTTAAAAATTAAAGATATCGAGGCTAGTGAAAAAGACAAGAACTATATTTGTAACATTGAAGCAAAATTTGGCAGAAAAATAAAGGATGAAGAACGATTGATACGAGCGTTGGAGCAGTTAAAGATCAATGGAGATAGCAAATTAAAGGAAATTATAACAAACAGTGGAAACGTGTTTATGGCAGATAAATGGGATGTGGGTCGCACACATTTGGTAAAACACAAGATAGTTACAAGAGGTGAGCCGATAAACATAAAACCATATCGCCAACCACTAAATTTGGAATCAAAGATTGAAGAAGCAATACAAAATTTGTACGAAAATGGAATTATACGGAAATGTAACTCTCCATGGAATACACCGCTAATATGTTTATGGAAAAAAGGGAAAAAGGATATTAGACTATGCTTGGACTTTAGACAGCTGAACGCGGTAACAGAGAGGCAGGCATTTCCAATGCCAAACATAGACGAGATGTTGGATTTGTTAGGAGGATCCGTCTTTTTCAGCTCAATCGATCTAGGTAATGCATATTACCAAGTGGAACTAGAAGAAGAATCACAGGAGAAAACAGCTTTCTCAACAAAGAACGGACAATATTGTTTCAACAGAATGCCGTTTGGAATTGCAGCAGCACCAGGTACGTTCCAAGAAATGATGACAAAAGTATTAGGCAAAATAAAGGGAGCAATGGTGTATTTGGACGACATCTTGATTTATTCAAGCAGTAAAGATAAACACTATACAATACTCGGAGAAGTGTTAAAGGCGATTGAGGAAGCAGGCCTAAGGATTAATCCAGAAAAATGCCAGATAATAAAGGAAGAAATCAGATTCTTAACACATAATCAGCAAGGAAGGAGTACAGACAGATCCATCTAAAATTCAGGCCATACAGAACTTTGGGAAGCCTAATTGCGTAAAGAAACTCCAAAGCTTTTTAGGTATTTGCAATTATTATAGAAGATTCATCAGTGATTATGCAAAGAAGGCAAGGATGTTAGAACAATTATGTAGCGGACCAAGTAACAAAAAATTAGAATGGAGTGAAGGAACGAATAGCGTGTTTGAGGGATTGAAATTAGCACTCACGACGGCGCCAATCTTATGTTTTCCGGATCTGAAAAAGGAGTTCATTTTAGATACCGACGCTAGTTTCGATACCATTGGAGCAGTACTTTCACAAAGAGATAAAGATGGAAAGGAAAGAGTAATTGCGTATGGATCACACTCGATGACGAGCCACGAGAAAGGATATTGTATTACAAGAAAGGAACTATTGGCGGTATATTAATTTTGCATTCATTTTAAGCACTATCTCTACGGAAGAAGATTCACGCTCAGGACAGACCACAAGGCAATCACGTTTATGATGACAACCAAGAAGCCGATTACTTCACAATTCCAAACATGGATCAATTATTTGAGCAGTTTAGATATAAGAGTAGAATACAGAAAGAGTATTAATCACCAAAATGCAGACATGGTGTCGAGAACTAAATGTGACACATGTGTTCAATGTCAAATGGCCCACGAAGAAGCTAAGAAAGGAAAGATAAAAACAAGATTACTAGACTCGATCAGAGAAGAGGGAAGAAGCAACATCCAACATGGAATTGTAGAAGAAGTACGAAAGAAAACGATGATACCTGAAAATGAGTTACAAGAAACAATAAAGGAAATACATAGACTATTGTGTCATGCTGGAGTCGAGAAGATAGCCGATTATATGAAAGATAGATATGTTGGAAAACACCTGTGGAGTAAGATTCAGGAGATTGTTCGAAGTTGTGAGATTTGTCAAAAAACCAAGGCTTTAACAATAACAACGAAAGAACCAGTAAAAAGAGAAGATTCGAAGGAAATGTTCGAAATTATATTCGTGGATATATGTGGACCGTTGGCAGAAACAAAAGGACGTAAGAAGTATATATTGGGCATAATAGATCAGTATAGTAAGTATCAAGTCTTGACAGCGATAACAAAACAAGACGAAGAAACAATAAAGAAAACGATTTTAGAAAAGTGGATTTTAAGATTTGGATGCCCAAAGGAGATAAGAGTTGATTGCGGAAAGGCGTTTGAATCAGGAATGATGAGAAAATTCACAAAGATGCTAGATATTAAATTATGTTTTTCGAGTCCATACCATCACCAAACAAACGGTCAGATAGAATGACAAATCAGGACAATACGGGATTTGATAAATGCTACTTTACAGGATAGAAAGAAGACGGATTGGGCAGAGATATTACCAGAAGTCGAATTCACTTTAAATGCAACCAAACAAAAAACGACAGAAAAAGCCCGGCAGAGATAGTTTTTGGAAAAAAAGATTAGCAGGGAAAAATGGTACGGGTCCAAAGAAATACCGATAAAGGAAGAACTAGAAGAACAAACAAGGAGAAAATTCAATGTAGGAGAAGAAGTATTAGTAAAAGTAGAAACACGCCACAAAGGCCAGGACAGGTATGAAGGTCCGTACAAAGTGATAGAGAAAGTGCATGACAGACGATACATCTTAAGAAATGAAGATGGAAAAAGGATCGAAAGAAATGTGGAAAAACTTAAAAATTTCTTAAGAAAGGGGATATGAGGAAGTTTTATGATGAAGAAATTTTTAAATTGAAAATTTTAAAAATTAAAGTTTAGATTAATTTTTAAAAAAACAAAATAAGAAGATATTTTAATTAAAAATATCTTCGTAGAAAATTTGTTTAAATAAGAAAGATTAAAGAAGATATAATTTGATTTTGATATTTATTGAAATAAAATTTATGGAAACAAAAACTGATTTTAATGTTTTACAGGATGAACCTCCTAATACTCCACAAAGAGAAATTGTGCTCTGCTTCAACCTCCGTTTCCCAATCTTTGTCCAACTTTTTTCACTCATAACTGATACTGACGCTTCAGAGTCCCAAAGCATGTCAATCGCCGTCATGTTTATTACAATCTTACTCCACTTTCTTCTGTCTGTCGTCTCATACATCTTCTGCATCATGTCTTCATTTCGCTTCTTTCTACTAATTATTGTGTCGACCCCACTGACGAAATGAAAGCAATGGGATCGTCCTTGTTTTTTGGTTTATCCATTGATTTTTTTATCGTTTCTTCGTAATTACTGTATAAATCTTCTGTGAAATCACCATTATTTCTTTCGTGATCTTCTTCGTAAATACATGCCACTCTCTTCTGATATCCATTTCTATTTTTAAGCAAAAAACAATCTCTGAATCCATGACCTTCTTTCCCACAGATTAGACATTTGTCTTTCATAGGACATTCAAAACGCCGGTGCCCTTTTTCTCCACAACAAAAACACTGACCTGGTGTCAGTTTCACTGGATGAGGCGAATCTCTTCCTTTGTTGTCATTAAATAACCTTCTTGCAATATCTTTAAGCGATACTGTAGGTATTCTTCTCTCTGGTTCTCCTGTCTCATATCGTCCTCTATACCGCTCATTTCCATTCTTGTCTTCATTTACAATTGGTACAAACCGACCATTACCAGGTCTATTCCTCTCATGATTAATTTCTCGGTGTTCGTCGCGTTGATGTGCAGTTGCCTTCACAATTGTTCTTTGGTCTCGTCTACCCTCGAATTTACCATTTTTCATCACTGATGCGTAAGAGTCTCTTCTTATGGCATCAATATTGAATTTATTGTCATTTGTCATCTCGATCTTCTCCTGAATTTTTGCCATATCCCTGGCATCTTCAAAACTTGTCACTTTCCCTGATAAGAATATTTCTTTTACTCTATCGTCTTTCGCTCTGTTTGAAATAATGTCTCGAACAATCTGTTCATCAGACATTCCAGAGCTAAATACACTTTTAACTAATCTTCTTACTCGTATTTCGAAGACTTGGAATCTTTCATCTCTCTCTTGTTGAATTTGAGCTAGTTCCACAATCTTGTTAGTAATGGTTTTCCTTACTGTAAAAGTTTCTATAAACCACTCTTTTGCCATTTCATCGGTCATCTTCGCTATTTTCGCCGCTTCCCATAACATCGATGCCGCATCTGTCAACAAAAGATCCAATGCGTCTACTAGACTTTGATCTTCTATTCTCAGCCATTCCATAATATCCTTTAGCCAAAGTTCGGCTTCAGATCCAACTTTTCCGTCAAACTTTCTTACATTAAAATTTAGCATCTCACGTGCTTGTTTTGACAAGGAATCTAACATATTCTTAGTTCCTTTCTTTTTTCCTATCGCATTGATTTCCTTGGTGTGGTCGCCAGTTATGACGTACTCAACGTCTTAATTCATAAAATCAATAAATCAATAATAAATACAGTTAAAATATATTTCCCAAAAACCACGCTAAAACAATATTATTAAAACAAACAACTTTCCATAACTGTATATATACCGTACTGTACAAGCATCCCGCCGAGTACAAAGAACGAAATATTTGAAGGCGACAAATTTCAATGTGGCCTATGGAAATAAAAAGGTTCCCTACCCCTGGTTTAGATTATCAAATAGAAATTCTTGTTAATAAATATATGAAATTTATCCAGAAATCAAAAATGATATTTTGAATTGTGCTCCGGAAATTGTACAAAACAAAATATTTGCAGCAAGAGGAATCAATATAGAATATATAATTTTTCATCATAAATTGGATATGCATGGATATGAACAGTAAACTCAAATACTAAAAACAGTGAGTTGTCATTATAAATGTCAAGAAGGTATTATTTACAAAAGAAAGCAAACAATAAATATTTGATTAATGAACTGTATAAATATCAATATCAATTATATTAAAAAATAGTTTCATTTTAATTAATGTTTTATCGTTCTGATTTAATGTGTTGAAATGAAACTAATTTGAAAAGAATTCAGAATTTTAAATTTCACTGTAGATATTTTATTTTTAAACAAATATTCAAGATATACGTTCAAACCTAGTTTGGAAAGTTGAAAGTCTCGTCAATATATATTGAATTTTCAATGCACTGTCGTAAATAGTTACGTTGAAAATATTTCCAAGTTCACTGAGATTTATTTTCTGAGATTTATCGATTGACGTACCTTTTTTAATTCCAGGGAGAAATATGAAACTTTTGAGGATTTATTTCAGATTCTTCTTAGTTGAATCAAGACACAATTTTTTCAAGAATGTTTTGACTAATTTTGTCAAATTTATTGATTTTACCAATAATTGTTAAGCCTTCCTTTTCTACATAATTTTTTTTGGTTTTGTACTAACCCCAACAAAATACAAGAAAAACCCAAATTTTGTAAATTTTAATTCGAAAAAAATTACTTTTCTTTGTCACTATTTACATTTTTTATTCCTACTTTTGCTGTCATAAGCCTGGTGATAAATATGGCACTGCCTACCTTATTTGAGTTTAAGATGACCTCAAAATGGTCTTAAAGTGTCCTTAAATTGACGTACATCATTTATATACGACCTTCTTAAATTTGACCTAAAATTTACCTACTTAAATTAATCGCGTGGTTGCCAAAGTAACATGTGGTTAGCTAATTTGACCTTAAAAAGAAGATTTAATCCCAAATAACAAAGAATGCTTTATTTTCTGTTTATTTTTCACAATAAACAGATTTGGATATATTTGTATTTTTCATCCTTTTATGTGACCTTGACATTTATTAGTGTTCAAATTACATTTAATGTTTTATTTGAATTTGATTGTTAATTTCCTCTTTAAATTATTAATAATTTGGTTATGAAAAATTCAAAAATTTAATTGATATTAAATCAAGATTTCGTTAAAATTATTAAACATGTAAAAATAATTAAAGTTTAAAATTAACATAATCAAATAAAAATAAAATGTTACTAAAAATATTTACAACTAATGTTTAATAAGAATTCACAATAATACCATATGAATATATTTTTATTTTTTTGGTCTCTTTTGATTTGTTTTTTGATGATATTCAGTTAATTTCATATTGAGAAAAGATCGAAAATTCCTAATTATACTCAACACAAAATTTCGACTTAATAACACTTATTAAATGTATAACCGAAAATTTGTGTTAAGTATAGTTAAAAAAATTTTATCCTAAGTCAATTTTAAAAATAATTAAATATGCAAATCTAAGTTTATAAGCATATAAGAGTAAAATGTCTAATAAAAAAACAATTATCTGCAATCCTCATAAATAAACTTATAAATTAAATCCACTTCATTACAAATGATGAGTCATCTATAATTGGTGTACACACCAACCTATATTATAGATGCGTTTATTCATTGCAAACCGGTGTCAAATTGTTGGTCACACTAATATATGCATAACTAGTTAAAATACAATTTCGTTAAAAAATAAAATATGTGAAATCGCGGGTGTTTTTTTGTTTAATGTGAAATTTTTTCAAATGATTTTTAATAATAGGAAACCAAAATGGACTGAAAACTCATGGGATTTGCTTTACTTTATTTCTGACTCATGAATGCATTTGCTATATAATCAAGGATAATTTGAGTTTAATTTACTCAAGAAAAATGAAATAAAATGTTAACAAAATATAATATTCTTTTTTGACAATTCGATGAAATGATTTTAGTTCATTTTCCTAAATTTAAATGAATCACATTCTCAAAAAATATATATATATATATATATTTCAATTTCAAATTTGATAAAAAAGTGTTTGTCATTTAAAACAAATTGAATCATCTGAATTTTAAATAACTTTCAACCAAATTATTCCCTCTCCATTGCGCAAGATATTCTACAAAAACAGTTCGTACGTCACCGGGAAAAATCTGTCGCGAATTTTAGAGAATTGACAGGAAAAAAAAGAAATCTTTTTCCAATCACACCTCTCTGTAAGTGTTGTCAGAAAATTCATTCATGATTTATGGCTCAGAGGTGTCAAAATTGAAAAGTCTTTTATCGGCATTTGTTACTATTTTTCATTTTCTAAATCGCTAATTAGCGGATACAATGAATTCAAGCATGAAATAAAAAACTGGAATCATAACCGAAACTCTGTCAGTAAATATTCTATCAAGTCGTTTTTTTTGTTTTTTACGGCTTTTACTTGATCAATTCAGACTGAATGACGAGTTTCTCTGATGTTTTTATTGCGAATATTCTTTATAATTTTATTAATCGGCCGTCTTCAAATACAAAATTGCGTTAAATATTTTTCACCGACTGATACCGAAAATTTAAATGTTTATTGTGGAAATTTTTCAGATTTTACTTTATTATACGAGTAATTGGAACGTATTTTAGAAAATTGAAGTATTATTTTCACGCAAATGACTGTCCAATCAAAAACAATATTTCTATAAAATAACAATATTATTCGAGTATTTCTCGATAAGACTGTTTTAATGCTCATCTTTAATTTGTATAAATCTTAATTCTTAATCTTTCTTTTTCGTTGATCTCCTTTGTTTGTATGTAATTTACCCTTTGGGATGCAGACATTCCCCACCTATTCTTTCAAGTATTGATCATCATGTTGAATATTGGCAACAGTTCAACTTAATGAATTTTATCATAAAATGTTGTACAATAAGGCATGACTTAATTCAAGATTTAAAACTACTTTGGTAAATATGCCATTTCTTATGAATCTTTCAAATTGAAATTGAAGAAAATCTGTAAAACATGAAAATCATAAATAAAAAATAAATATTATTTGGGGTTTTCAAAGTAGTTATTTACCCCTTTTATCCTTTTCCGCTTTTGGATATCATTCCATTAATCTTTTTATGGACATTTTTATGAATAATATCTAAAGGGTATTTTAGAAAACTTAATAAAGTTATTTTATTTATCCTCTACTATTCTTAACTTGAAACATTTTTTTTCAATTTTTCTTTCAGAAATCCTTACTACTGGGTTTCATCAAACTAAATTGATGAGAAACAATTAAGTTTTAATTAAATTTGTAATTTTTCTTTAATTTTTTACTATTAAAAGAAAATATTTTAATAAAATTTTGATTGGTTGGTGGCATAGTTGATTTATGATTGGCTAGCCGGAGTAGATATAAGATGAAAATTAATATCTTCAAGAATACAGATTCTTTTTGGTTATGATTTTTATAAGAACGATCGCAATTCTAAATTTATCAGTGTGGATTCATTCTGTTAAAGTTATTTTTGAATCTCAGTCTTCACCATGCTATTTAAACGGGAGACCTCAACAGTGTTTACCGTCTTTTACAAATATTATTGAAAACGTTAAAGCTGAAACTACAAGTACCTGTGGTACTAATGGACCGGAACAGATATGCCGGAATTGGTATGACAAAACAACCACAGAAGCCAGACAATATTGTAGTATTTGCGACGCAAAACATCGTTCATATCCGCCATCACACATAACTGATCGACACATTCCAAAAAATCAAACATGTTGGTTTTCTGGGCCATTACAGGAAAATTCTGGTCAAAACGAAGTCAATATCACCGTATCATTAAAGAAAAGCTTCGAAGTTTATTATATTGCATTGCAAATCTGTGGAACACTTCCAGATTCAATAGCAATTTACAAAAGCTTAGATTTTGGGGTTTCATGGAAACCTTGGCAGTTTTTTTCTCAAGATTGCTATAGGGCATTTAAAATGCCAACAACAAATGAACAGAACTCTCAAATCACTCCTGCAAACATTCATGAAGTTCTGTGTGTTGAATTAAAAGCCCCTGAACGATACAATGATTATGGACAAGCAGAAACTGTGTTACCATTTAGCACAATTTATGGTCGACCCTCTGGACCTCCATGGAGTCAAGATTTAGTTGAATGGATGACAATGACAGATTTGAGAATAAGTTTGATGAGATTTACACCGGAAAAATCGACTTCATATAGGTTGAAAGAATTATATTATCATACCGAATCACTTCCACAAGCACCACCAAGTTTAGTCAACCATAAAACTGAGCCGATTGTTCATTTTGGTTTGTCAGATCTTGCTGTTGGTGGACGATGCAAATGCAATGGTCATGCTAATCGATGTTTGATAGATGATAACGATGAAATCAAGTGTGACTGTCACCACAACACCGAAGGTCAAGAATGCGAAAGATGCAAATCTAATTATCTTGATCGACCATGGCAAAGAGCAACTAGACAAAATGCCAACGTCTGCAAATGTAAGTAACTAAAAAAAAGAATCATTTAAAAATTTTATCTGCATGAAAATATTATGGCATCATATAATTTAGTATGCCAATGTTACAACCATTCTGATAAATGCATGTTCAGCATGGGCATGTACAAACAAACTCGAGGACAACATGGAGGGGTTTGTTTGGAATGCAAACACAATACAGAGGGTCATTCTTGTGATGAATGTGCTGCATTCCATTACCGTGATATAACAAAACCAGTTACACATCCTCAAGCTTGCACAAGTAAGACAACATTATAGTTTTAAAAGGAAATTATAACTTTCAAATTTTATCTCATTATTATTATTATTATTATTATTATTATTATTATTATTATTATTATTATTATTATTATTATTATTATTATTATTATAATTATTATTATTATTATTATTATTATTATTATTATTATTATTATTATTATTATTATTATTATTATTATTATAATTATTATTATTATTATTATTATTATTATTATTATTATTATTATTATTATTATTATTATTATTATTATTATTATTATTATTATTATTATTATTATTATCATTAAAATTTTGAATTTGTAACAATGCATAGAAGATTTTTTAAGTTATACAATGTAATAATAATATTTTATAAACTAACTAATGAAAATGTAATTTTGATTACTTATTATCTATATACAACGTGACAATCCAAACTTCTGCCCTAGACAATCAACAAAATTTACGCCATTTCAAAGAAAATTATATACATTAAGAACCTAACCAGTTTTTGACAAAATAAATATTAAATGAATGATTTTGTAACAATATTTTTATTGAAAAGAGCAACGAAGATAGCTAGTTACCCCTACAATTATTAAAAATTAATTTTTATTTTTAAAAATTAATGAATTATAGAAAAATAATTAATGAATAGTTAAAACTCTAAAATTTCAGAAACTTTATTAAGAAAAAATTATCATTGTTTCAGCGCCTCTTGAGATACTACGCCCTATGCATGAGCCGTTTCGCCTAGCCGTCGTACCAGCACTAAATGTGACTGTCAGATTGGAAGTATATTTTAAAAATATATAAAATACTGATTATCGGTGACCAGGAGTAGAAAACTACCAATTATACAAAAGGAAACAATTTGTACAAATTTTTTATATTTCTTTTATTATGATAGTGAGAAAAGATCAAAAATTAATTTTTTATGCAACACAAACTCTCAATGCTTGTGAAAATGCAAGGCTGAAAAGTTGTGTTGCATAAAAAATTAAATTTTGATTTTTTGTCATAATGAAAATTAAAGAAATATGAGAAAAAATAAAAACAAATCAAATATGACCAAAAAAATAAAAGACTTTACAAATTGTTAATAAAAACTACTCTTTTGATTCAAACTTTCTTTTTCTCTTTTCTTATTTAACTTCATGTTTTATTTTGCATCCTTTCAAATTTCAATTTTCATTTCATTTGACATTTTTCTCAATTTACACGTTAACTGCCGCATTAAAAATTGGTAAAATTATTTTGAGGCCGAACTTCTTTTTTAATGCTTTTATGTGAGTTATATGTAACTAAGGTGACCACCTTTACGGTTTTACCCGGAGATCTCCGTTATTTTCAACGTATCTCCGGTCTTACGGTTTTTTATAGTAGTTCGTTAAAAGTGAATAAAAATATTTCAAATCAGAAATTTGAAATTATACATTAATTTCGGTCCGTTGGGTATTTAAGGAGATTTTTGCAGTTGGATGCTCAATGAGATTTGATTGAAAACGCTTTAGGAAGCCGAAAATATGCGTTTAAATTTAATAAATAATTTTTTTATTTTAATAAATTCTTTATCCAATTATAATCTTGAATAAAATGAGAATAAAAATTAGTGAAAATTATCGTGTTTTTTCAAATTCTCCGGGTTTCTATGAAAAAATATGTGGGTAATTTTAAAATTAAGGGGGTCACCCTATATGTAACTCATATGGTTACATGCGAGTTGTCAAAATCTAATTATTTATTGTAAATGTTTATGGATATGAAATGTGTATTCAGTCCTTTTATATATAATTTATATGATCATGAATCTTAGGGTTTACTTCAATAATTCAATAGTTCAAAAAACGTCCTAGCACAGTGCTGGATCATAACTGAACATTGGGATCAGTGCTTGTATAATTTATAAAAATATTTTGATAAATATATTAATTTTAAGACCCTGGTGTGCATGCTTATTTGAATTAATTAATTTTTGGAAATTCTTTGGAAAGGAAATATTTTAATGGTGAATTGTAATCAACATTTCATAAAATATTAAATCACTCATCATATAACGGTATTTATATTCCAAATTATAATTTATCAAATTATTATAATTCAGAGTTCGTTGAAATATTACATTTAAAAAAATAGAACTTTTTAAAAAGAAAGTTTAAAAAAAGTTAAAAATTAAATAAAATAAAATTATTAATTATTTTTCTCTTTTTCAATTTTAATTGTTATTATTGCAATTGGAAATTTTATTGAAATTGAAAATAATGTTCTTAAAATTAATTTGTTGTGATGAAAAACTTAAATAATAAATACGTTTTTATTATTTTAATAATTTTACAAAATAATTATGATATAAATGGTTGCATTGAATATATAGTTGCATTGAATATATATCTCTGACAATCGCAGACTAGTTTAATTGAATATTTTACATGTTACTTATGAGAGTCAAGTAAGACTGAAATTAGTCTACCATTAGAAATTGTTCCAAGTATCAATATATACTTTACTTATATCCATGTTGATGTTGGATTTTATTTAAATAAATTTAAAATTGCTCATATTAATTAATTTTTTCCCTTGAAAATTCATTAAACAACATCCTAATAATATCTAAATGTTATGCATAAAACGTTAAATGCTTAGTAGATTCGAATGACTATTAGCATTTACACCTCATCAATTATGGAACGACATCACAAGTTCTGAACAAATTTGTAACATTTAATAAATTAAAATGTGAAAATGTTATAAAAATTAATTAAAATTTATCAAGTAAGAAAATTTTACACCTTCACATTACTAGAACCTTCATCTTTATGTTTAAGACCTTTAAATATGACGGAGAGAAGCAATTGACTAGTTTTCTCGTTCAATCAATGACTGAAAATTTTTATTAAATTTTTAAAATGATGTTTAAAAGTTAAGATCGTTTATTCAATTAAATGTTTGGAAAATAATGACATAATTCAAATTATTATTATTATTATTATTATTATTATTATTATTATTATTATTATTATTATTATTATTATTATTATTATTATTATTATTATTATTATTATTATTATTATTATTATTATTATTATTATTATTATTATTATTATTATTATTATTATTATTATTATTATTATTATTATTATTATTATTATTATTATTATTATTATTATTATTATTATTATTGAATTACCATAAAATTGAAAAACCTGAAATACTTTTTAATTCCTGAATATTTAAATTAAAACTTATTATTAATAAGCTAAAATTTATTATTATGAATTTAATGCAAAAATTACTGAAAATTTTATTCGTTTCTTCATCCGGATATTTGTTAAATTATCCGACAAAATTCTGAAAGTATTCAAAATTGACCGCTCATTTAGTTGGATCAAAATTATTATTTTTTGTGAATCTCGATTTTTTTTTAAATTTATTTTTCGATATTACTCATTTACAAGTAATGCAATAAAAATTTTAAACTAAGCTATTAAAACACATTAAAACATTAAAAGTATCCGTTTTGTTTAAAATAAATCGAAAGACCGATTTTTTTTCTGTCTGACTTTATTTCTTTGCGGTCTCAATTTTAATTTCTGTTCGACAAATTGAAGATGACTTTTATTGTTGCTCAAAATTTGGTATTCATCTGTAAGTTAAAATTGAGAAATGAAAATGTAAATAGTGATGAAGATAAATAAATATGGACAGTAGAATTTTTCTAATAGCAATTCACACATTTTTATATGAAATTGTAAATATAACCTGAGTTATTATAATATATATATATTACTTATTAAAAAATAATTAAGGCAAATTCAATTAAACATTTAAAGATTATTAGCAAGGTAAATTCATTGCACAACCTGGTGACGCGCAACGCACCCAATAATATTGCTTATGCATCTGGGAATTAACCAATAACAATGGAGTCAGGATAGTAAACTTTTATTTTCAAATTTATTGCGTTAGAAAACTTGTAAACGACTAATAAATATATCTTAAACACAAATATTTTTCATGCAGTAAGACAAATTATTTTTCAAATTTTTTTTCATTATTCAGTATTAAGGGAATTTTTAAAATACTCAATCATTGAAACCTGACGTGTATCATTGCCTACTAGTCGGTAAATTTAACAATAAATGAAACTACAACTTTTCATTTAAGGTTTCATTTAAGGTTTTAAGGCTTTTATGCAAAAATATTATAACTAAGTCTGATCAAAATTTTTACCATGTTACCAAAATAGCTAAACATTAATAACATACTTTTGATAAAAAATTAAAAAAATTAATTTTATATTTTTTTTCAGTATTGGGTAAAGAGTTTAACGATAAATCTCCTATTACCCAAATCGAACAATAATATTTTACCGGCATGATATTTATTTTTTTGGCAATTTAATGACAAAAAACCAAAATATACAAAAATTTAATTTTTTTATTTTTGATACCGACTTGAAAACAGTAAAATAATATTTTAACAGTATTAAAAGATATTATATGGTAATTTAATGCAGTCAAAATTTGATTTAAGCAACCATGTGGAAACAATTTGATTTTAAAAGTTGATTATTTCGAAATAGTTGTTCAAAGGTAGGTAGGTATGTATTTTTGTAAAATTTTATTGTAATTGGTCGGAAGTTTATTTAATGATTTTACAAATGGAAATACTTTGGGGATAACATAAGCCATAAATTAACTCTCGTGACGAGAGAAAGTCTTACACTTCTACACTATAATAATACCATTCAAACTACATAAATAGATTTTTAGTGAGACTAAGTTATAAAGAGAAAATTATAAATTAGTTTAATTTAAAAAATGTTTTAATTTATTTGAAATTAATATAATAGATAAGAACAGAACATAAAAATGTAACTCAACATAACGACAACATTAACATAACTTAACAGTTTAATATGTAAGTACAGTGGCGTAACTAGGGGGGGGGGCAGGGGGACATTTGTCCTTGGGCGCCAAAATTATGGGTTAATTAAGTAATAAATTATTCTTAAGATCTAAGAGATTAATATATTTTTTATTAAAATCTGTTAAACCTGTTTCGTTATTCGTCATTATTATTCTTTAAAAAAATTAAATTAAATATTTATATATATATATATATATATATATATATATATTGATTAATGAATTATAAGTAAATATAGAATTTTAATACTAGTAAATTATAATATTATGTATGGATGTTGAATTCGAAAAGGTGGAGGCACTACAACTGTAATTTAAATTGTAATTTAAATTAGTGAGTTGTTTGAATATTAATTGGATTGAAATACAATTTTGAATTAAAAGTAAATTTTACATTTGATAATAATAATATTATAGCAAGACAAATAATTATGGCATTTTTATCATTAAATTGACAAGGTTGCAAAATATGTTAGAACTTATAAACATTTATTAAATTTTTGAACTCTTTTATGAGCGAAAATTCACAAATGTTCTATTCATAAGCATATAAGCTAAAAGAAAGAAGGATAGTAGATTTAGCTTGAAAAAATATCACACAAATTCACATACGCCATCTGAAATTACATATTTAGTAGCAATTGAAATAGAAACGAAATTTTACTTTTTTTATTATTTTAATATATTTATTTTAAAATTTTATTGATTTTTATTTTTTCAAAACATTTAAACAAATGCTGTTTAAAAAATAATTATCATTTTATGTGATCAATTAAAAACCTTTGGGATCATAAAAATCAAAAGACTATTTTTTATTTCATTTGCAAATTGTTTCAACTGGCAATATATTTTTCAGAAATTTGAAAAGGTAAGAAATGATATAATCATAAACATTGTTAACACTAGATTTACTGGTAAAATAGGTATACCTAATTCGATATGCGAAATGAGGGAGTCGGTAGAGGAGAGTAATTAATATTTACATATATTTCATGACGTATCTAGAAACCAACATATGTATTCAAAAAAATAACAAATCAGTATTATATATATGTAGCAATAGAATTTTAAATGAGTCAAATTGGTTTATAGAAAGTTAAGGTTTTTATTATTGGATGACTGTAAAATATAATTTTAAAATATTGCAATTCTTTCTCAAGTGGGTAAGGGGAAAAGGCATGAATCCCTCCTTTATTTGTTTGAGTGGATGTTTTAAGCAAAACTGTTATTAAAAAGTTAATAATAATAAATATCAATGTTACAGCTTTTTTTCTTAGATTGCGATTGCAATCTACATTCCCACCGATGCCGCTTCAATAGCCAAATTTACGTAAGGAACAATTACACAAATGGTGGGGTCTGCGTAAACTGTCGGCATCACACAACTGGAAATAATTGTGAAAACTGTGAAAATGGGTTTTACAGAAATTGGACTAAGCCGCAAGAACATCGTGCAGCTTGCACAAGTAAGTCTTCGATTGAACAATACAGCATGTGAATGCCCGGAATGTGATCCTTGTGAATTATGCAACCCCTTCATTATTACTATTGTTCGTATATACCATTTGTTAAAAAAGCAAGAATTTTATAGTTTATATCAACAGCTTGCATATTTTCATTGGTAACAATAAAACCTTTTGGTTGGTAATAAGTTGGCAAATCCAATAAATTGAAATCCCCAAATAAGAAACGTTTCCACCAATATTTTGCAAGACTGTATTTTTGCATCTAATTCTCAAGCATTATGAGCAATAGTTCTTGCAATATCCATTTTTGGATTTCACTTACGTTTAACCGTTACATGCTTGAAGAGTATAAAGTTTACTCACAATATGACTCCATGAAAGAGATGCTAGGCAGATAACACGCCATGAAACTTAAATGAAACAATATTATTACAAGTTTGTAAAGGCAACTGATGAATAAAATAGGGATGTTCAGAAGAGCCAATGCAAAGGTTTTGCGAAAGGGTTTATTTATAAAAGTGAAACCGTACTTCAACAGTATAAAATGTCATATCCAAAATATCTAACCAATTGACGGGAATGAAGCTAATAAGTCTTCCGCAACAAGTTAATCTCTCTAAAATTCTTGAAGACAACTGTTATCACATGGATGTTATCACAAGGAATTATGAATGGGATTATTATTATGAAGATTCTGTATTTATCCCCATTTATAAATATTAATTCAATTGAAAACATATAATTTGTTAAACCGAAAGTAACTACTGACCGATAATTGGCAGACAAAAAACGGGCGTAGTCAATACAGCCAATAATGGACATGCGCATTAAGTACGGCTTTTTATTATTACAGCAGAAACTTTACAATTTTTTATACATATATAGGAC
This sequence comes from Schmidtea polychroa, assembly GCA_959609185.1. Lineage (NCBI taxonomy): Eukaryota > Metazoa > Platyhelminthes > Tricladida > Dugesiidae > Schmidtea > Schmidtea polychroa. Next base: position 26,632 of record CAUHTR010000202.1, read on the forward strand.
GACCGTTGGATATATAAATTAGCATTTCGTCTCTATAGTTGCTGTGGGAGGTTAATTTTCAGATTGCATGATTTTTGGAGAGATTTTGTTCAAGACACACAAAGTCGGGTATTTTGGCACATAAATAAGAAGTTTACAAAAGCAATCATTTTTTGTGAAGATATAAGGTGTACGTCCTTTAAAAGAGTTTTGTAACTAAAAATTAATTTTCCTTTTCTTTTGGATTATTAACTTTTACTCATGTTTTCAAGGTGAAAACCTTCAAATGTATTTATTTTGTTGTTATAGATAATTTTATGAATGATCAAGACATTAGTGAATACATTTTATATAAATATTAATTTAATTTGCCTACAGCGCGATTTCCTAAGAACTTATCCGTCGCGTTGTAGGAGGGTTGGCTGTATTTGTTTTTGATCAAGATAGATTAATAGTGGAAATCTTGAGGGAAAAGGAAAGATTATAATAATGTATTGTATGGTTAAATGCTATCTCAAAATCAGGGTTGGTAGAAAATAAAGTAATGATTAATAGGTTCTGATATTTCTGCGTTTTTAACAGGTACCGGAACTGAGGTTGGTTCTGGTCTCTTAATAGAATAAATATTTGAAAATCGAGACCATTATGAGTTGCTTGGTTTGATAAAGTATAGATAAAGCATTGTCCCAAAATTTGTTGGATAGTTGGTATTGCGTATCAGAAAAGTATTTTACAGGAATAGAATTGCGCAACCTATGGACAGTTGGTTTGTAAATCTCGTTAAATCTTTAACTGAATCAGTTACAGAGCCCTCTGGTGTTTGGTGAATCCAAAAAAACAAGTTTCATATTCATGTAAGAATGTGAACATAAATCATGTTTGTGAGGAACTTACATTAATAGTTTAATATATGCTATACATTATTTCAATATTGAATCTATTATAAGCAGATAATCTTTACATCAGTCACGTGATATTTTCGTGGGATTTCTACGGTTGACAATGCATAGACACTTAAGTAACTTAAAAGTGTGTGTAATTTGGTTTGTAAATTTAGTACATCCGTTTGTAGTGAACAAACGCATCTGTAATGTAAAAATCAATACGTGTATAATATATAAACATACAAACTTACCTGTGTGTTGATTTTTAGCGTTGCAGTGAACAAACGTATTTAATATAGAAAGTGAGAAAGTGGTAGAAAAAAAAAACTGACACACACAAGCATAACACATATTAAAAAATGCATGCAAAATTTCGACATGTAAAATCGTTGTAATGAATAAACGCACTATAATAAATCATTTACAGAAATTTTTAGAAAAAATTACCGAAAAAATATTTGACGAAAATTTCGAAAACTCAACTTTGAGTTGTATAGATAATAAAGAGATTATTTTTTAAGATTTATCTTCAATTTTTAATAAATTTAATATTAGTTTTTTTAATAGAACATGACAAAAGTCGACTAATTAATGCATTTGAAAATGTTGAAAATTACGAAGAATTTGGAGGATTACCTAGAATCATCAAAAAATCGATTGGAACGATAATTTACAGATATAAAAAATACGCAGAAATTTGCAAAAGGAAAAGAAGTACCAGAAGACAAATTATTTCAGAAAAACAGGGAAATAATTTGTTGGATTTCGTAGAATCCAATTTTTATGCATCTTTGGAAGAAATGAGAATTGCGTTTGGCGATTACTTCATATATTTATAGTTAAAAAATATATCTGACTTACATTATATCGAAATAATGCCAAATAACTTAATAAAATTTCATAAAAATCCTAAAACCCCTGAACTTTAATTATGAATAATTTATAATAATGTTGATAAAAAGTAATATTTAAGAGCTTGAATAATGATCTCATATGGATCAAAATTCAAGTCTTAAAATTTACTTTAAATAAAATAAATTACCTTGAAGTCATTTCCAAAACACCTAAAATAGTTAAACATAAATTAAACATAAGTTCATTAAGTAACTATTTCATCATAAATACATTATGATATTGTAGTGACGCATCTATAATTGGTTGTGCACACCAACATGTCTTATAGATGTGTTTGTTCACTGCAAACGGGTGTAGGTATAATTAGATCCAGAGGGTGTATGTTTACATCAGACAGTGTATACTTTTTCTGTTTATAGCAAATTCATTTTGGTAATGATGTAAAAATACCTCACATTTAGCAATTTATTTATTTATCTTTCATTCATTTTACATTTGTTTTTCCAATGTAAGTAGGAATGGGACTACTGTATCAGAATTTCAACATTTTTAGACTAACTTAATAATTGTTGAGTAACATGGATAGGACAGCTGGAAAAACTTGTGTAAATAAAATCTCTTTATAAATTAAAAAAGAATCAAGTCACTAAAAGTTAAAACAATTTCAAAATAATTATTGAAAATATTGGCAACTTTCACATTTTTCCCAACTTTTAATTTAATATTATTGTTGGGTTTACTGATGTTTTGTCACGAACAAAATTTAAGTCAGATTCAACGTGTTCACTATCCAATACCTGTAAAAATTGAAACTTTATTAACAACACAATTTCACACAAAGCTCTGAGCAATTTAATTGTTCAAAATTCAAAATAATGAATCTTAACTAATTTTCCGATTTGGAGAATATTTTCATCTTTAACCGTGTTTACTAATCACTTAGGTAGATAACGCCTTTAGCTTTCATCGCTTTCTCTAGCAATAATTTTTCTTACTTTTCTTACACCAGTTATATCAAATAGCAATAAACTTGTAATCATGCTCCTCAATTTAATATTTCTTAGTTTTTGTGCCCTTTCTTAATAAAATTAATTAAATTGAACTATTCAATTTTCATTAATACATTTTTTGTCAAATTGTGAATTTTGTTTGTCAAATTAAATTGATTTCTGGCGTAAAAAACTTTTAATTAATTAATTAATTAGAATTATTATGTTTGAAATCTTCTAGAACCGTTGTTACACAGAATTTGTTTGATATATAAAATGTTCATTTGGAAATATATTATTTTAATTATTTGTACTATAGTTTTATTTACACCTCTTTTTTATGGAAAATAATAAAATATAAAAATCTCTTTGGTAAATCAAATAAAAAATTTACTACAAAGATTAGAAATATCAGTTAGAAATAAAAAAAGACATATCGGACCTGCTGAATTTTTACATAAAAATTGGAAACCTATTTTAGATTATTTTCTAAACCGATAAAATTTAAAATAATAAATTTAGAGAATTTTAAGGGACGTATATTTGAGATAAAGTAGAATTAATTTCTAAAAACTATAATTAAAGGAATAACAGAAAGAAAACTTTGAAAAAATTTGAGAAATAAAGAATAATGACATAAACATGGCATACGTTTTACAATATATTTCGATAATCTAATTGTCTTCATCAGGTAGGATAGGAAAAACTATCGATTTATAATAAATAATGTTGTAGGATCGCTAGGGCATTATAGATTTATTAAACAAATTACAAAATTATTATTATTTTAAAACTTTTTTAATTTAATTAAATATTTAATTTTTAAATTATACTTTATTTTCTAAAATACCTTTAAAATTTTTAAAAATTATATTTAATTCACATCAAAGTTCATATTAATTTTAATCATCAATCTATGAATTAAAACTTTTTTTAAAAACAAAGTTAAATTTTTAAAATAATAATAATAATAATAATAATAATAATAATAATAATAATAATAATAATAATAATAATAATAATAATAATAATAATAATAATAATAATAATAATAATAATAATAATAATAATAATAATAATAATAATAATAATAATAATTCTATAAAATGTTTAATAAATTTATATTATCTACAGTTTTTTTTCTATCCAACCTGATGATGACACCGAAACTGTCGAAATATAGTTTAAAATGTAGATATGAGTGGCGCTTTCTGATAACATAAAAGTTCTATATAAATTTAATGTCTATAGTTGTGTTTAAATTAAAAAAGGAAAATTATTTCACAAATATTAAAAAATTATCCCTAATTCAAAAACGTTGCGCAAATAATCGAATAGCACCACCAGATCACGGTTAAATTCACCTGCGAAAACCGCGAAAGAAAAATAATTAGTAAAACAAATTTGAAATTCAATTTAAGATTTGTTGTTTTTTTTTCTTTCATTTGAATTTGAGAGAAACGGTTTGAGAAATTTCTATGCCGTTTCTGATTGTGTTGAATGAATCGAAACGATTCCGTGTTGAAACCGTGGCGCAAGAATGAACATCACAATGTGACAATATTGAGAATCAATAGAGCTGAATTCGTTTCATCTTGAAAATAAGCACAGTGTAAAATATCAATTTTACAGTCGAAATGGAAAGGAAATTGTTAGCATTTTCCCGCAACCCAAGTCGCCGTCATCGGTTGATTATCATCATCACCATCAGCAGCATCATCATCAGCGGCATCGGGATACTCGGACTTGTAATTGCAACGGCGGTGCTCAATGAACCGAGTAGGAATGCCGATAATTTTCAGAACTCGTGCTCGACGGTCAGGTACTGATGGGGATAATCTTCCTGGCTGTCCGTGGAGTACGTCGTAATTTGAACGAAAATGAGTCATGAATTTGATTAATGAACTACCCGATCATTAAAATATTATCACATTAAATCAATTCTTTGGATTTTGCACAATCAATATTTTCATATTTTCTTTTTGATAATTGATTTCAAGACATTTAGGCAAGTTGAAAGTGGATCATTTGTTTAAATGACAATTTATTTTCGGAGTCTCAGAATGAATAATTCATTTACTTACAATCGGGAGTAGACAAAACAATACAATAAAAAAAAAAATAATAATAATAATAATAATAATAATAATAATAATAATAATAATAATAATAATAATAATAATAATAATAATAATAATAATAATAATAATAATAATAAAAATAATAATAATAAATAAGTTTGGTTTTTTATTTATATTTTCTTTCTGAAACAAAACGCAATATTTTAAATTCAATTGATAAAAAAATTAATTTATATTATTAAATCAGTATAAACGCGTCTATAAAAGATTAGAATATAAAATTGCAGAATTTTTATAATTATTTACGTTAAAAGAATTACCGGTTTTCTTTTTTATAATATTACTATTTTGTGTTTTCAGCATTCCTAATTTTTAGTTCCCTTACCGTGGTGAGTTGCCCCCATGAAAATGTAAGCCTTTATCCATTGTCCTAATCTATTTTAATATTTTTACTATTAATTTATTATGTGAATTTCCTGCCAAATATTAATTTAATTTTCATTTGAAAAAATGTTAATTGTTTACTTTCGAAAGGTTGCAAATGCCACACCATAGGATCTATTAAACCAAATGAATGCGACAAAAAATCTGGACAGTGCTACTGCAAAGATGGAGTAACTGGACAAACCTGTGACAGATGTAAAGATGGTTACAAGCAAAGCAACTCAACAGTTCGACCCTGCATACCTAGTCAGTATTAATTTTATTTATTATTAATTTTTTTATCACATTTAAATTTTGTTAAAAAATTAAATAAAATTACAAAATTAAAAAATACAACTAAATTTAAATGTTCACCGGGTGTCAAATCTTCCATCAAGATACTAAACAAAAATAATTTTTTACTTCATTAAAACAAATATAATATTAATAAAAATCAATTAAATTTATTCACTAAATTTAAAATTGATTATGCATATTCGAAATCAATATCAAATATTTATGAATATTTTTCATTTTGAAAATGTTATTATGATCGGTATAATGTTTTTGATCGAGATCGAATTTCAGTTTAATTTTATGTGAAATCTTATCAGATATGCACATCATTCCTGTTACAATTCATAGTGAGTCAGATTTTATACGCAATAACTTATATTTCAGTTACAAAAGGTTTTATTTGGTCTTTTATTCTATTTTCACTTAGTGCAATTAATCTACTAATACAGTGATCTTCAAACTCCAAAAGCTCGCAGAACCCTGATGTGAAATAAATTTATTTATGGATACTGAGTTAACTTTTTAGATGATTTCACGGAACCCTAGGGTTCCTTGGAACACAGATTGAATACCACTGTAGTTATACATAGGAAATTATTGTAAACTTATAGTTTAACATTTTTCATCTATTAATGTGACCTTGACATTTCATAGTATAAATTTCTAATTTAATAGCGTTTAAATGAAATATCTAATAGTAAATAAAATATAAAAATAACATAATCAAATTAAAATAAAGCATTATTAGATTAGATATAAATCCTATTAAATAAACTTTATTAATTACATCAACTGTTAATTATGAAATAAATGATTCTTGAAAAATATTATTTCCATATATTAAATTCTCAAAAAATAAAAAAAATGACAATGAAGAAAACAAATCTATTTATTATTTATTTATTTATTTATTATTTATTTATTATTTATTTTAAAAATCTGTTTATCAGAATCCCTAGCTGAAATTTTATAATTAAATTTATTCTTACATAAAAATTGTGATTTCAGCAATCCTTCAATATTTCATGAGACTTTAATTTCGGTATCATCTAACAGAGCTGTGATTAAAAATTAAATATCAACTTCATACAATAATAAGAATTTAATAAAATCATTTGCTTGATTTGCAATTAAAATAACTTATTTTTATAAAGTCTTCTGGGGTTTTCTTCGGTTACATTTTTAAATTTTTATTTTTTTTGATAAATCAAATATTTTTTTTTCACATTTTAATCATTCAGATAATTTTAATTTTTCATATTAATTTTTTATAAAATTATCAATTAATTTTTAATAAATAGTGACATAATATTTATATTTTATTACCTATGTAATACTTTCGAATTAAGATCTCTATAAAAGTTTCATTAAGTCATATCAAGATGAAAAAGGTTGGTGATATTTTTACGCTTAGTGTTTTCTTGCTTTTATTAATAAAATTTACTTTTAAATTTTTATTTGTTTCTAATCTAGGCTTTAATTTTTAAAATTTATGTTCCCGCCAAAGCGTATAATCCTGTTATTGTATGAAATAATTATTATTCTATATTTGATATTTAATTTTATTTATGCTTATTATAAGAACAAAATCTTTTTCTAAAGATTAAATAATATTATTTCGATGCGTATGATCTCGACTTCTCATTTAAAAATTCATATTTAATTAAATCCCCTCAAAATTGATGAATTATCAAATAAAAATGGAAGATAGATAACACACATTTGAAGTTTAAGAGGAGTGATTAATATATCCAAGAGGAACAGCTTCAGGCACTACCGGATGAAGATGATACCCATTCAACAAGTGCCCGTTTCCAAGAGGTTTAATGTCAATCAATGAACAGTGCAACAAAGACTACGATTTATGGGAAAGTTCTCTAAGTCATATAGATGGATTCCGCATCAGATTTACCAAAGAAACAAGGACGAGAGTATATCAACTTCATTGTGCAAGTATAAAAAAACATTTTTTGACACGAATAATGATTGGGGATGAAATATTTGTGCATTATGATAACCCAGAGAGAAAGAGGTCATGGGCAGATCCAGGCATGTAGTTGACATTCTCTCCAAAGGAAAAAGGTATTTTATGTGCGAGGTGAGTTATTAAAAGAATTTTGCAGTTTGAGAGAATGCAGCCAAGTGAAACTGTTACTGCAATAAGGCATAGTAATCAGATATTAAATCTGAATGACATAATGAAGGAGTTAAGACTTTATTCAGGCCGATAACGCAAAGTTACATGGAGCATCTGGAACGAAAAAACACGATATTAGAGCTTGGGTGTGAAATTCGGAATGTTCATCGAACTTGGCTTCATCAGATTACCGAATCTTGAGAACTCTCCAACAAAATTCCTTAATTAAATTCTTTGAATCTCAAGATGAAGAGATTAATAAAATGGAATCTGTATACTGCCTGGAAGATGACAAAATGTGTTGAAATTTAATAAAAAATCGGAAAGTAATGCATCGACCAAAAATAAATATTTTATAAGTTAACTATTAAGAACTGGTATTTCACAAATAATATCGTATAATATCGACATTGTATGATATTGTAACTACAATTTTTCGGCCCACAATCAATATTTATTTTGAGGCTCTCTTGTCAGTTGAACATTTTGAACGAATGAAATACGTTATGAAATTATTCGAGCGAGTTTAATAAATATAAAAAATATATTTGTATAAAAAGTTTAATTTAAAAAAGTTTATTGATCAGTAAAATATTTTATTTTTTTGGTCACCTTTGATCTGTTTTTATTTTTGATATTTCATTTATTTTCATTATGAAAAAAGATAAAAAATTAAGTAATTTTTTAAAATTTTTTTAAACCAAGAAAACATTACATTTTATATAATATAATAAAATATATTTGATTGTTACATTTTAGCTTTTTCTATTTGATAATTTAATATGGAAATGAGACTCTGAGAGGCTTCTCTTAGCTCAAAGCTTGCTTTGCTACCCCCATTATTTCGCTGGAGTTAACAGTAGAATAAATAAAAATATTTATCAAAAACATTTTAAAATATCAAAATATTTGAAAAAATGAATTTTGAGATTGGAAACAAAGTTAAAATTAGTTGTTTAGTCGAGTGAAATGTTTGAACAATTTTCATTTTTATTATCATGATATAAAAGTTTAATGCCCACCTTGATTAATTAATATCACGATGCGACATCTCCTTGAAACTCGTCAAATCGAGTCCAGAATCAGCTCAATCAAATATCTAGAAGCGATTTTCATTAAAATTTAATTGAATCTCATCTGTAATTTTTTAATTTAATTAACAACGCATGGTTGAAAAATTAAATAATTCATTGATAAACAATTCCTGGGAGATTTCCCGTCGCCTTCTTCGAATGGGTCACTGAATCGGAAATGTGCTTATAATGGTAAACATGGCTAACATTTTATTGATAATTCCATTTGCCTTGGAGCATTTTATTGTAAGTTAAATAGAATGACTGCCTCTCAATTATTTACCATTTAAATTTAAGATTAATTCATATAAAAATATTTATTTAAAATAAAATGCATTTTAAAATATTAAAAAAATTATTATATTTTATCTAAAAAAATAAATTATATTTTTATTTAAAAAAAATTATGATATGAAAAATTGTTATAGTTTATTAAAAATTATCATTATAAAAATTTATAAACGAATAGAAAAATAAAATAAGTAAACCCATTATTTAAACAAATGTATTTTTTAAAATTTGAAGTTTACAAAAATAAATAACATTAAACATAAATTTTAAAAGAACTGACTCAAATAGGTTTCAGTTTTTTTAATAATTGCCTAATAAAATAACTTAACATAGTCTCAGAAAGCCTCTGATTATAAGAAAGCAGGAACAAAGTCAAAATAAAGAATATCGTAACAACTTGTGAGATTTGCCAGAAATGTAAAACATTCACTGTAAAACAAGGGTTTATTGCTAGCGAACCATTAGAAAACATATTTATTAATTTTTGTGATCCGTTTTAAAGTAATAAATGTAGTCCAGCTGAAACAGTTTATATAAGAAAATTGTGCAAAGAGCGTTTTACTATTCGATCAGAAAATAACAATAAATAATTAAGAAATAAATATTAAATAAAATGAAATCAGTTAATAATAAATATTATCAAAATTAATTATTAATTAATAAATATTATCAAAAGATCGAATTCATAGATTTTAAAGTGTCAGTGAATTAGTAAATGTCAGAAGTAAACAATAGATATTGTGATCCTTTCGAAAAAATGGAAAAGTTCACAGAAAAAGCTACTTGTTAAAAAATCTAGATGATGAATCGATGCAATGAAATTTATAATGGCTAAAGCAATTATTAAAATAGATGGATGTGATGTAATCAGGCCTGGATTTACCCTTAGGCTGACAAGGCTGAAGCCTAAGGGCAAGACTCGTGGGCAGACCATCCAAATATTCAAGCTTTTCAACTATTCGAATATCAAACAGAAAAATCTTAAAATATTCGAGTAATCGAATACTCAAATAATTTATCAAAAGTAAAAGGACATATTAACAAAAATAAAAAATAGTTTTATTTTAATAAAGAAAAGCGTTTAATTTTAAACGATTTTATTATTTTAAATATTTTTTTTTTCTAAAAACATATTTTAAAAATAAAATTGAATTAAATGTTTCATGATTTAAACTGGTTCGTTTTTTTGTTTTGGTTGAGCCTGCTGTTGAGAATACTCTTTCAGAAGCAGTTTAAGTAGAGCATTATACAAAACGCCCAGCGTTGTCGACCGTTTTTTGAAAGAATCATACTGATGAAATTCTTTCTTTAGTTCATTATATTTATCAATTTGGCTGGTATTACGAACATGACAGTTTTCTGGAGCTGTAATAGAACTTATAGCATTTTGGAGTTCTTTTTGCAGTCCAACTTGTGGTGTTAATTCTATTAAATCATCTGCATCAGATTAAGATGAGATAGAATCACTATTAATATGCTCAAACAAAAATTTGTAAACTCCTTCAGCTGTTATGAGATTTGCCTCATTCTTACTCAATTCAGTAACAGCAGTTTCAACTGGTGCGAAAATGTCAACAAGGTTTTCTAGTGCACAAATATCATTTTCAGCAATTGGATCAAAATTCAATTCGATTAAGAATTTGTTAATATATTCTGATAGAATTACAAAACGTCGAATCATCACACTTTAAGAACTCCATCGAGTTTTTATGTCTAATTTTAACTTGAGTTTTTTCCCATTTTTGAGCTATATTTTGTTGCAAAATAAAATACTTTTTATCCGATTTTTAAACATTCTTATAACACCTCTTAACTTGTTAATAATTTGATCAAAATCAATATCCAATGTCATTACATATTCAACTTGTAATCTGTACAAGATCTTCTGATCTTCTATGGAATATTCTTCTTCCATATCTTCATCAGCAAACTCTTCGGTATCTTCGAACTCTTAATTTGGAATAACATTTTTTGTTATATAAAAACAATCCATGACAGCTAAATGGAGCGTGTGATTGTGGTAAAATTGATTTATTTGTACTGATATATTTGTCAAAGAGGAAATGACTGAAGGTTCGAATGGTTGAATTAGGTAGATGTGAAATTATACGAACAAATACAAAAATGTTTTGAGCTCTAGAAGTGTTTTTTGTGCAAATTTGTTCAAAATATCAAAAAGTAATTTTTATGTAATTTTTATTTTAATTTAAAAGATTTTCTGGGACCTTGGGAAATTTTTTTAAAGTGGTTTTTTATTGGCATCATCGCAACGAAAATAAATCAGTTATTTTTGCCAACAATCTGCCTAAACTTAAATAAAAATTTATTAAACAAAATTATCTAAACAAAATTTATTAAATTATTTAAACAAAACTTATTAATTTATTTAAAGACAATTTATTAAATTATTTATAAATTATTTATAAATTATTTAATAAATTATATAATTTTTTAAAACAATTTTCTTCATTTATATTAAAATTTAAAAAAAAATATAAAACCTAATTTAACCAAATTTCTTTATCTAACTTTTCAAATTCAATTCTCTCTTTCGGAGAATAAACGAGACATTTTTTGATTAATTCTTTTGCACTATCTGAACATCTTTTAAACATAACTGGTTTAAAGTTTTCATAATCAATGTATTTAATAGTTGAAAATGGCTTTTTAGATTCTAAACAACTGTAAACTAAACTTCCAAACATGAAAACCAGATTCTTTTTGACATCATAATTAACGGCTTTGAAAGTTTCTGGACCGCAGTATCCAATCGTACCAAGTTTTCTTTTACACATTGGATACGGGTTGATATTATCATACAAAGAGTCCTCGAAATCAATTATTTTTATTTGATAAGTAATTTTGTTTAAAAATATATTTCGCGGTTTTATATCACGATGGTAAATTCCTTTTCTTACAAGTTCCTGTAATACTATTAAAACGTTTTTCAATATTCTTTTTATACTTTTCTCTAATTTGGCATTTCGAACATAAGAATATAATTCAATCCAATTGCCAGTCAAATGTTCCATAACTATTGAAAATTCGGTGTCGTTTTGAAAATAATTGAGAATTTTTGGGCAAATATTATTATTATTGATTAAATTGATAAAATGCATTTCTTTAGGAATGGGAAATGGATAATTATCATTTTTAATGAATAAACGTTTCTTATTTTTGAAAAACGTTTTAATAACGACAGTTTTAGTTATTTGTTTAATTGGATCTTGAATTTCGTTAATAGCTACATTTCCTTTGGCAGTTGATTGTAAGATCCTTACAAATTTGTAATCACTTTCTGAACACATATTTCTTCACTTTTTAATAAATGAAAAGATTTAATGATAAATGAAGACTTTTTTTTAATTAAATTTATTATAAAAGATTTCATTGGACAAAATATTAATCAATTTTTATTATTTCTTTTTGGAAACTTTGATTATTGTAATGTATTATAATTGATGGTATATTATTATTATTATTATTATTATTATTATTATTATTATTATTATTATTATTATTATTATTATTATTATTATTATTATTATTATTATTATTATTATCATTATTATTATCATTAATATTATTATAATATTTATTATTAAATATTATTATTTATTATTATATTTATTATAAATAGAGGCAATTTTCGAATAATCGGTTGTATTTATATAAAGTAGGTTATTGAAAATAAATATTAATCAAAACATTAATTAATATTTCTTGGACTCGTTACATTACTTTCAATTACAACAACCGGAATCACAGCCTTCATTTCTTTCATGACTTGATCTATCTTGTCAATAGTCTTTTTCTGTGGTGATTCTATTTTTAATGTCTTTTCTAATGTCATCAGTTTCATTTTGTAATATTAGTTAGTAAAACGTTTTTGTCAAACTTTGTTTCATAATTCGATTCACTACAAAGTTCACTATTCAATCACACTCGTTCTACCGTAATTCTATCAACTCTCAATTATTCAATTTCTATCCAGTCTGAAACATTTTTACTGTAATTCTAAATATCTATGACTTACTGTAGATACTCGTGTATAAGTCTAAATGACATTTTAAAGTCATTTTTTGTCCTAAATTGGAAACCCGCGTAAAAGTCGAAGTAAGAAAAGTAAAAAAAAATTAAGATATTTATTGCAAAAAATATTGACATCTTCAAAAAGTTCAGATCAATCAGATTAATCAAATCAAGAATTCCGACTTCATTTCATTTTTGCACTGCTCTGAACTTTTTTGTTCAGTGTTTGATAAAAACAATCTGATTGGAAATAATATGTTGTTAAGTTTATTATTTGTTCGTTAATGATGCTTGAAAATATTGATAAATTACAATTTTATTAAGAATTTCAATTAATTATTTAAAGAAAAAAGTTACTGTATTGTTAGGGTTCAACAAGAGAGGCACAAAAATGAGGTGAAAACTGACAAAAACACCAAATTCAAAATAAAAATTTAAAGTACAAAATATTAATTAAAAATCAAAAATTTTAAAAAATGAATATTTTCTGGGGGAAACTGGTATGGGCGGATGCTAAATAATGAGACGAGTTCAGCTATAATAAAATAAAATCAATGGGGGGTCCCTAAAAGGAATAAATTACAAAAAACAAAAATTAATTAAAAATTAATTAACTAATGGAAAACCCGAGCTAATGGGAAACCCGAGCTAATGGAGAACCCGAGCTAATGGGAAACCCGATACAATGGAAAACCCGAGAGAATTGAGAAATCCAATTTCGGGAAGGCAATTAATTTAGCCTGGCAAAAAGTAAAAAGCGCCGTCAAAGAAAATGAACAAATTCCCTTCAATTAAATTTGACCTCCAAGAGGAAGCCCGGGGGGAAATAAAACCAAAAATAATTGGCAAAAATAAAGTCAATTACCAAGCGAGTATAAAAGCAACNTGGGCCCATTAGCTTGACACAATGATTAATTGGAAAAGAGCAAGGAGAAGATCGTGCGTGTAGAAAGGCTGGACGGGCCATTAATTATCTTTGTTCGTTGGGCCATTATGGGTGACAGCCGAAGCAGATACGTGGAAGCAAATGTCAAGTGAAAGATTGGCTCGGCACTAACCATTTGAATTCCCGAATTCGAAGAGTATATAAGGAAGTGGAAAATCAGAGCAAATCGGCATTTTGCCTCAGGTAGGGTAAGAAGAACTCGAGCTTAGGAAAAGGCAAAAACGAATTTAGGAGATTAGGGAAAAAGAAGAGATAGAATAAGAATAAAAAGAGTGTCAAAGGATCAAATCAAAGAAAATAAAGGAAAACGTTGGTCAAGAGAACCGAAGGGAATAAAAGGTGAATATTATCTTTATCAAAGCAGCAACACCGAGCGGAGAATCGGTCAAACGTAACTTTGATTATTGATTCTAAAGTGGTGAGAAAAGATTGTGAATTAAGTTATTTCAATATACATTGGGTCGTTATTGTTTTGATTTAAAGGGCACGAGGAGTCAGAGGTAACCGACTTAAATTAATCAAAAACCCAACAGACTATATAAATTGTTTATATATTATCAATATAGTATAGTTATTCATCAAGAGTGAATGTAGGTAGCCTGATGATGATAGTGATGCTATGGAAATATATAGTGAAAAAGATGTATGAATGGCGATTTTTATTAATAACATCTTTACCGTGTTTATTTAATTATAAATAAAATAATTGATAATAAATAAATTAATAATATGATAAGAAATTTTAAGAAGGATTATTGGTCGTATTTACACACGAAAGACCATAATCGAATTAATTAGGGATGTTATGGCTCATATTTACACACGGAGGAGCTATGGCAATAAGTGCATAATTTAAGAAAAGGAACAGGAAAATTTTATTTATAAAATTAAATGAAATAAAATAAGGAAATAAATAAATTTAAAATGAATATTAAAAATTTCTATGGATAAAATAATAAAATTTAAAAGAAAATTAGTTAAAAATTATTTAAACTACAAAATTTATAAAATTAAATTATTAAAATTAATAAAAATTAAATAATTTGTCATTTAATGAGTAATAAAATTTATAAACAAAGTTGTTATTTTCATACCATAATTTATGGATCTAAGGATGGGACGATAATCCTGCAATTAATGCAATTTATAAATACCAGGGATCTTTCATATTGTCAGTAAGTACACTTTATAAATATAATGCTAAAACTTATTTTGCAAGTCATAATCAACCTAAAAAAATAATTATACTACACGACTAAGAATTTTGCACATTACCGAGAAATACATTTTGTAGATACTAGGAATAAGATTGTTTTCCTAGTATAATCAACCTTCCAGATAGATGATCAAAGGGTTGGTACCTATAATAAAATCTATATCGATAAGAAATTTTTATTTAAGATCATTTAGAGATACGCAAAGAAAACATGATAATAACGCTGATTAGGTATTGGTGGTTGTCAGTTTTGAAACTACTAAGTTTGTCATTATAAAAAAATGGGGAATGGTCTTCCTGTGATTTAGATTTATTAATACTTTCGAATTTAGTTCAATATACATTAATTCATAGATAGATGATTTAGTACTAGACGACTACATTATGCTATATGATATTGTGATGAAATTAAGTCTATATATGTTATTTATTTACCTCCTGCAGCCGATTCGACTTAAGATAGTAAACTCCTATTGCTATGTTTGTGGATATTTAGATGTCGGAGTTAAATATGTGTCGTTTAATGTGAAAAAGTTGCATTGATTAAAATTTATCCACTTTCAAGACCGGACTCATTACGATGGACCCTCTTGTTATGTGACGAGTGACATTACAACCAAAAGCGTCATAATGACGAAGCTTTTACATAAAATAATTTGCTAGCCCGCATAGTTGGAATGACTATGCCAGCCACCACAGAGGAGATGACCCTGCTAACTCTATAGAGAGAACTATGAAGTAAGTAGAACTCCTGGGAAAGTAGTTGAATAATTTTGATTGCTTGCCAGGTCATAGACCTGCAATCGCTGACCCAAAAACGATGGTGGATTAATAAGTTACAGGACTGGCTCGGTCTCATGTAACGAACATTTTGGAGATCCTAGTCATTCTTATAAAATCCAAAAATAAAAGAGAATAACACAAAATGAATTTATATTATAAAGTATCAATGTAACTAATAATCGAACAAAATGATATAAAATAATCAGACATCTTTACTTTCGATTTCAATTTCTAGTGTCAAACCAAAAAGTAAAAATTTGGCATAAAGAATGAGTTGTGACTAAAATGCATCGGTATATATACCCTATTTTTGTGTGCGAGTTTGTGTGTATGCATTAGTGTAGTAAAATAAATTCAATTTTATTTTATTTTATTTTATTTTTATTTTATTTTTATTTTTTATTAAATTTACTACCATGATGGATATAAGCATTTCCAGAATATTCCATGTTAAATTTAATCTATTTCTTATTTTTTTTTGCTTTTATGAATTTTTTCAAAAATTTTGTATTTTTAACTAAAGATTTTATTTTTGTAAATCTTAGTGGGTCGCTTGGCGGCCATGATGAATTTCGCGATTTTTTATGAAATGTTCTGGAATTTTGTTCGAATGTTAAAAAAAAAATTTTGATAAAACTTTCTTTACGTGTTCTAATTTAAGTAAATTTAATGCTGGGTATGCGTGTTATGTACAGACACATTTCATCGCTATTCTAACTTGTTGGTCTAGAAACCAGTTCTAGCCCAACACGAGTTTGTTTACAGGAAAGCATTGACCAAATTATAATTCGAGGAAAAATAATAATGATCTGAGTCCCAATTTATAGGATCTATTTTTAATATCTCAACACTACGAAATTTCCAAATTCAGGAAAAATTTTAATCATTTCATATATTATATGGGTGGGCACGCATGAGTTCAATGAGAGACATTTTCCGAAAATTTATTTTTTAAAGAGCCACCATAGTGAACTACATATTTTTTTTTATTTCATTAATTTGATTAAAAAAGACTTAAACGCTATTAAAAACAATTATTTCAAAATTTAAGTAACAAACATAAAATATAATAAAAATCCATTAATAAAAAGTATTAAAATTTCTTGAATTAACGAAGACTTTTGGTCAAATCTTTGAAATTTGGTGTATACTTTGTTAAAGCTGTTCGCAGCAATTCTGTAAGATGCTGATTGGTCATCTGTGAACGATATTTCGACTTCACGAACTTCATTGTGGAGTACAAAGATTCACAACAATATGTTGTACCAAAAATTGAAATTAGACGGCAAGCAGCTTGTTTTAAGTGTGGATATTTTGCCTCTGGTACGAGTTTCCAAAATTCAATTATAGAAGTAACTTTATGGTGCATTTGCAAAGCCTGGTCCTCTTTCATATCTAATAACTCCAATTCCCCAACCGCTTTTTTAACAAGTATTACTTCAGAAATTGGAAATCCATCTTCAATAATATCACAAATAAATTGTAGTTGGAAATTGTAACTTTACAAATAAGACACAACGATTTACCATTATTGTCAATAAAAAAAAAACTTTTCTGTCCATTCTTCTTGAAAAGTTCTATTTTCGTTTTTTGATGTTTTCTGAGGTCATTGTAATAATAAATTTGAATAACTTATATTACTGAAATTTAAACAAAATAATAAAAAGACATAAATTTAATTTTAATTAATTTAAAATTTTAAAATGCTTCATAAAAAATCTTCTTACCAAATTTTTCAAAAAACACGAATAGAAAACTATACTAAAATATACAAACGACCGCAATATTGTACAAACAAAAATACTAACTAATCAAAATTCACTAAATTTCACTAAATTTATTTTCATTGCTTCTCTCTCGTTGTTATAACAAAGCGCCGCCTACTACAAAATAATTTTAAAAAGCAGTAAAATGTGAAAAACAATGTTTCGTTAATTTTTAACATTTATGAAAATACAATTGCAACAAAAAATTTTTTTTTAAAAATTCAGTTGAAAAAATTTCAAAATAAAAAAATCGAATTCAATTTTCAAATTCAATTATCAAAAATTCAATTATCAATGAGCCGCAGTTTACTCAACGAAGAGCCGCATGTGGCTCTAAGAGCCGCATTTGCCCACCGTTGTCATATAACATTACATATGATTACTTTAAACTAACAAAACACTTCCTGGACAATTTAGCATAAAGATTGAAAATGTATAAAAATGATTAAATTGTGTCAAAAATGTGTTTATATGTAAAGGCTGTGTTGTGCTTCTCAGTTGGTGTGTATGCATTAGTAAATTAAAACAAAATCAAATCCGTTTTAATCAATCTTTTTGATTTGATTTTTTTCATTTTTGTTAGCGATTTTTTTTATTTCGAAATTTTTATATTATTTTATTTAATGTTTTATAAATTGTTACTCCATTATTGACTTCGGATTTAAAAAAAAATTTCTATTATTTTTTTGTTTTTTTCGTATAATTTTTATTTCTTTTGCTTATTTAATATATTTTCTGCAAATTTTTTATTAAATATTTTATTCCTAATTCCTATTTTTACACATCTCCATAAATTTGAATTTGCATTACTTGTTTATTTATGTTTATTTCGTGCTATACTTTTTTCGAATTGTTAATTATTTTAATTTTTGTGTCTTTCGATTTTGATATTGTTTGTTTATTTTCCCCTGTTTACTTGATTTTTCTCCACGTGTTTAAATTTAAATCGGCCTTAGTTTATGTTTGCATGTTGTTTTTAACGCATTTTGGATAAAATTCACGTTTACTTTTGGTCAAAATCAGTTTTCACCCAACAGTAGTTATGATGTCTTCAACTTCTAAATTCATAAAATCAATAAATGCAATTAAAATATATTTTTCAAAAAACGCTAAATCGAATATTATTAAAACAAACAACTTTCCATAACTCTCCCCTTCTTTAAGGAACTGCCCATCTCTTAAGCCATTCAATTCGTCTGAGTTTCTTTGTCGTCCCGTCACTCAATTCCACCTGGCGTTCTGACAAAAACTTTGATATGACAAAAGGACCTTCATACTGTAGTCCATCTTTGTCGCGATTTTGTGGTTCTTTCCGAACTAATACTTTCTGCCCCACCGTGAAACATCGATTCGTTCTCTTCTCTGTTTCCATCTCTTTCATTCGTTTAGCTGCTTTCTCACTGTTCTCTCTTACTAATCTATGTATCTCAACTGTATCCAATGTCGTCTGAGGCAATGTTGAATGAAGGTTAATCTTCCTCCCAAAAACAATTTCAAATGGAGAAAATCCCGTCGCGTTCTGTTGTGTCACGTTGATACAAAATTCTACTCGAGGAAGTAACTCCGCCCAATTTCGCTCTCCTAGTCCACCTGCTAATGATGTTGCCAGCAAGTCTCTGACTGTCCGTATTGTTCTCTCAACTAAACCGTTAGATTGATGCTGATATGGTGAACTGAACTGTTGCGTAATACCCAGTCTTCCTAGATTTGTTTTCGTAAAACCACTATCGAAGTTCTTCCACCTGTCTGACAGACAATTTCGCGGTTTTCCGAAACGGTATATCCACTTCTCCAATATGGCTTTGAAAATCGATCTCTCGTCTTGTCTCTCCAGTGCGGTCAGACTGACCATTTTGCTAAAACGATCAATGATAACTAGCATAACTTGTACACTCCACCATTCTTCATGTGTGCTATATCAATGACCAACTGTTCTAAAAATTCTGAACTTATTATCGGCAACAATCGTTCCTTTGTCTTCTCCTGCACTATCTTCCTTCTGCAGCATATCTCACATACTCTCAAACAGTTTTGTATAGTTTCTTGCATGTTTGGCCAGTAGGTAGATAGTAGCCTACGGCAACAATTACCCCCCCCCGGGGGGGGGGGGGGTAAAATTGTTGCAACTTTTTATTACGCAATTGTTGCCAACTCATTTTTTTGCTTTCAGGGATTTTTGGTCCAAAATTTTTTTTATCACACTATAGTGAGGTGGGTCTCCTTGGTCCTGGGATTTTCAATACAAATAAAATTTTTTCAATAGAAAAAGGCGGTCTTCAATAAAAAAGCATGGTAATTTAAGGTCTCAGGATATTTTCAATACAAAAAGGCAGTCTACACTAAAAAACGTGGTAAATTTTTCAGACTATAGTGAGGGGGTCTCGATGGTCCTGGGATTTTCAATACAAAAAAAAATTTTCAATACAAAAACGATGGTCCTGGGATTTTCAATACAAAAAATTTTTTTCAATACAAAAATCCGACTACCAATAAAAAAGCATGGAATTTTCACACTATAGTGAGGTGGGTCTCCTTGGTCCTGGGATTTTCAATACAAAAAATTTTTTTCTATACAAAAATCCGACTACCACTAAAAAAGCATGGAATTTTCACACTATAGTGAGGTGGGTCTCCTTGGTCCTGGGATTTTCAATACAAAAAATTTTTTTCAATAGAAAAAGGCGGTCTTCAATAAAAAAGCATGGTAATTTAAGGTCTCAGGATATTTTCAATACAAAAAGGCAGTCTACACTAAAAAACGTGGTAAATTTTTCACACTATAGTGAGGTGGTCTCCTTGGTCCTGAGAAATAGGTGGTCTACACTAAAAAACGTGGTAAATTTTTCAGACTATAGTGAGGTGGTCTCCTTGGTCCTGAGAAATAGGTGGTCTACACTAAAAAACGTGGTAAATTTTTGAATTACAGTAAATTATGGTCCTAAAAATTAAATTACAATAAATGATGGTCAAAATTTTTGAATTACAGTAAATTATGGTCCTAAAAATTAAATTACAATAAATGATGGTCAAAATTTTTGAATTACAGTAAATTATGGTCAAAATTTTTCAATTACAGTAAAATAAGGTCCAATTTTTCAATTAAAGTAAATAATGGTCCTAAAAATTAAATTAAAGTAAATTATGGTCCTAAAAATTAAATTACAATAAATTATGGTCAAAATTTTTGAATTACAGTAAATTATGGTCCTAAAAATTAAATTACAATAAATTATGGTCAAAATTTTTGAATTACAGTAAATTATGGTCCTAAAAATTAAATTACAGTAAATGATGGTCAAAATTTTTGAATTACAGTTAATTATGGTTCTAAAAAATTAAATTAAAGTAATGAATGGGCTCAAATAACTAAATTAAGGTTCTAAAAATTAAATTACAGTAAATAATGGTCCAAATTTTTCAATTACAGTTAATTAAGGTTCTAAAAAATTAAATTAAAGTAAATTAAGGTTCAAATTTTTCAATTAAAGTAAATTATGGTCCAAATTTTTGAATTACAGTAAATAATGGTTCTAAAAATTGAATTACAGTAAATAATGGTTCTAAAAATTGAATTACAGTAAATTATGGTTCTTAAAAATTAAATTACAGTAAATTAAGGTTCAAATCTTTCAATTACAGTTAATTATGGTTCTAAAAAAATTAAATTAAAGTAAATTAAGGTTCAAATCTTTCAATTAAAGTAAATTATGGTCCAAATTTTTGAATTAAAGTAAATTATGGTTCAAATTTTTAAATTAAAGTAATGAATGGGCACAAATAACTAAATTAAGGTTCTAAAAAAATTAAATTAAAGTTAATTAAGGTCTAAATTTTAAATTAAGTAATCAATGGTCAAAAATTTTAAATTAAAGTTAAATAAGTAAATTAAAGTAATAATTTTTAAATAAGTAATGTAATAAGTAAATTAAAGTAAGATTTTAAAATTTATTAACAAAAAGTTGAAATAATAGAAGGTGTTTGAGAATTGAAATTTTTTAATGAAAATTTTTATGAAATAATTTTTTAAGTAATTTTTAATGGAAATTTTTATGAAATATTTTTCAATGATAATTTTAGATGGAAATTTTTATGAAATATTTTTCAATGATAATTTTAGATGGAAATTTTTAAGATAATTTTTAATGAAAATTTCTATGAAATATTTTTCAAAGACAAATTTTAATAATAATTCAACAACAAACCAACAACTTAGTACCAACAACCAGTAACTTATGAACATGTATTAACAATCAGATACCTACAACTAGTTACTAACAACCTGCTACCAAGTACTTACAATCAGTTACCTGCTACCAAGTACTTACAACATGATACCACGTACTAAATAACTCTCAAACAACCAGATACTTACAACCAATTACCAGATACCAAGTACCTACAACTAGTTACTAACAACTAGTTACCTGATACTAAGTACCTGCAACCATCTAACAAGTACTAACAACCAAAAACAAGCAACCAACTAGGTACCAAGTACTAACAACCGACAACAACCAGCTAACAACTAACTACAACCTACCAAGTACCTACAACCACATACTAACAACTAGTTACCAGATACCAACTACTCACAGACGTCAACAACCAGGTACTAAGCATTATTAACCAACTACTAAGTACCAACAACAACTAACTACCAACTACTAAGTACCTACAACCACCTACCTATTAACTAGCTACAACCACCTACCAACTAGCTACCACCTACCCATTAACTAGTTACAACCAGCTAACTAGGTACTAGATACCAAGTACTAACAACCAGTTACCTGCTACTAAGTACCAACAACCACCTACCAAGTACCTACAACCAACATCAACCAGGTACTAAGCATTAATTACCAACTACTAAGTACCTACAACCACCTACCCATTAACTAGTTACTAAGTACTATCAACCAACTAGGTACTAGATACCAAGTACTAACAACCGACAACAACCAGGTACTAATCATTAATTACCAACTACTAAGTACCTACAACCGACTAGCTACCACCTACCAAGTACCACCAACAACGAGATACCTACAACTAGATACTAACAACTAGTTACCAGATACCTACTACTCACAGCCGTCAACAACCAGGTACTAAGCATCATCAACCAAGTAATAACAACTAGATACCTAGTACTTACAACCAGATGACCACGTTAAATTATTAGTTAAATAGGTAAAATAATGTTTAATTTTTAAATTAACTAATCAATGGTCTAAAATCTTAAAGTTAAAGTTAATTTAAGATGAAGATTTTCTGGGATTTCCAATGTTAATTTTAGATGCAAATCTTCGTCAATTAATCAATGACCACATGAAATTATTAGTTAAATATGAAAATAAGGGTTATAATTAGTTGTTTAGTAAATTATGGTGTAAAATTAAGAAATAAAGAATAATTAGGTAAATTAAGGATAAATTAAGGAAAATTAAGTTTCAAAATTTAAAATTAAGTAACCAATGGTTCAAATTTTAAATTAAAGCTAAATAAGTAAATTAAAGTAAGTTTTTTAAATTTATTATCAAAAGATTGAATAACCACCAACTTTTTTGAGAAATGTAATTTTTAATGAAAATTTAAATGGAAATATTTTTTAAGTTAATTTTAAATGTAAAATTTTTTAAGTTAATTTTAATGAAATAATTTTTTAAGTTAATTTTTTAATGGAAATTTTAATGGAATAATAATAATAATAATAATAATAATAATAATAATAATAATAATAATAATAATAATAATAATAATTCAACAGTTCCCAACAATCGGTTACTAAATATTTTTAACTAGATGCTAACAAATACTTTGAACATGATACCACGTACTAACTAACTCTCAAACAACCAGATACCTACAACTAGTTACTAACAACCAACTAAGTATTCTTTATTGTATTTTATGAAATGTTTTTAAATTAATTTTTTATCTGTCTTTAAAAATATGTTTAATTACAATCAATAGAAAACCTTTTCAAAATGTCTAAATTTAACAAACATGTTGACTTTCATCAAAAAACCACAACTCAATCACTTTAAAACACCACGTGAAATTCAAAATAATTTAAATTACAATGAAATACTAATGAATTCTAATTTACAAAAACATCTTCTTTTAAATGATAACTACTGACTTATTATTGCAAAGTAAAAATCACATTCAATAAATACTTCTTGTTGATCAGTTTTATTATATATACTCTGAGTTTATCCGACAGGATGTTTTGACCCCCTAAGGGTACTGGTCGTAAGGGTACTGATCGTAAGGGTATTAGTCGTAAAGGTACTGGTCGTAAGGCTATTGGTAACACTCAACCACCACCTACTCATTAATTAACTACCATGTACTAACAACCAGGTCTCAAACAACTAAATACTAAACACTTACAACCCACAACAACCAGCTACTAAGCATTATCAACCTACAACTATATAACAACACTGTACCAGCTACCAAATACAAGATACCAAGTACCAACAATCAACTAACCACACATAAAAATAATAGCAATTAAATACAAAATATTCTTCATCACATACACTATCTTCTTATCAAAATCTAAAAAGTCAACCAACTACTTACAACCAACAACTATGTACTAACAAATTGATCTTTAAAAGCAAATACTCATCACTTGAAAAATTAGATGGAAAATTAATTGAACTCAAGACATCAATAACTTGGTAAAAATTGATTAAATAATTGCAAAATTTAAATTTACTCAAAATAAATATCATAAAAATTTAATTAATAGACAAGAAAGAATTCTATTCATTAATCATCCAGTAAATAAAAAAAATACTGATCATTCAAGTTGAATCAACTAAGATAATAAATTAATAAGATAAGATTTAGTAGATAATTGATTTAGATTGAATAAATTAATTGAAATAAAATTAATTTTAATTATTTTTTTTAAAAATAATACATGTACTCAAATTGATTGACTGAATGCTCAAAATATTCAAAAATCAGTATAAATTCATTAAAATTATCAATGTCATCAATCTACAATAAAAATAATTATCATTAAATTCCAAAAGAGACTAGAAAACTAACAAACCAGAAAATTCATTCAAATGACAATAATTGGTATATTCAAGCGAATTCTCTAATAAAATCATCTAAAAAGAATCATTTCGCCTGAAATATCTCTATTTTTAAAGATTAGTATCTTATCGATAAGTACTTGTTAAATATCATATATTCACCTCAAACTAACAAGATTCCTTAAAATCCCTTAAATGACTATATTTCTACCCTTAATTCATATTATTACAAATAATTCATTAAAATCATCTAAAAAGCATCAAATATCCCTGAAATACCTCTATCTTTAAAGATTGGTATCTTATCGATAAGTACCCGTAAAAGGTCATATATTCCCCTCAGATTAATAAGATTGCTTAAAATCCTTTTTAAATGACTATAATTCTAACTTTAATTCCTATTATCATACATATTTCACTATTGATAAAACCAGTTATAATTAAATTTTTGTTAATCACTGTAAATTTTTGTAAATCACTGTACCCGAAATTTAAAATAAATATAACCCATTGAAAGATTAAATTTATCCATTCAATAAAATATATTTCTTCAAATGGTCAACTTTTGTCGTTGTCCACCTAAATAAAGATAAAAATAATTTAAAGTTGATATCAATCCCAATTATCTGTAAAGATTTCATTATCAAAACCAAGTAAATCGATCATTATCCATACTTAATAAAACATTGTTCTAAATTAATTTACTGTGCATTAATCACAACCTAATAAAACAATATAATTATTATTGATTCATAACTAATGTATTGACATTTCCCTTAAAACATTGATATTTTACCAACATTTCCCTTTCAATGATATATTCCCATCTTAACCCATCCTTCATTAAATTCAATCGAATATATCTCCCTTACAATGATATATTCCTACCTTATCCGATCTCTCATTAAATCTAACCAACTATATCTCCCTTAAAAGATCATATTTTCCCATCTTAACCGATCTCTCATTAAAGTCAATCGACTATATCTCCCTTACAATGATATATTCCCATCTTAACCCATCCCTCATTAAATTTAACCAACTATATCCCCTCAAAAGATCATATTTTCACACCTTATCCGATCTCTCATTAAATCTAACCGACAATATCCCATCTTATCCGATCTCTCACCAAATATTTCTACCCTTTTAAACATCTAACCGAATATATCCTTCAATTCTACCCACTTGAATCCTCCTTTAATTCAATTCAGTCTTAAAATCCTTAGAGAGAATTCTTCAAAAAATATGACTTTTAATTAACTGTTAAAGACACCAGACATTCTTCTAATGAAATAATTTAGTAGCTATGTAGTAAGAGTTCACTAAAAGATCAAAAATCAATATTTTCTACAAATATTTACCATCAAATACTGGAGATGAAATATATTGTTTGATTATAATTCTTCATCGATTCAACCAATCATTTTCAAGCAATAACAGCAAACTAAATTTCTGTATATCCTACAATAATTATCAAGTAAATTTAAAGTTATTGATAAAGTTAACTGGTTTCTTAGCTTATGTTTTTTAAAGTGCATCAAAGTGTAAATATTCTTAGAAAAATATTGAAAAACTATTTATTCAAATACATTACAAAGTTATCATCAAAAATCACTTAATTATTAACCTAATTGTCAATGAAATTAATTTTTATTTAAAAAACTATTCAATAAAATACAACTAATTATCAAGAAATTAATTAAATTTATCAATTAAATTTATCAGTCAACATGAAATTCTTAGAAAATTATTCAATATCCTCATAAAAATTTATCCACTTGATTATTGTAAAAACTCTAATTATTAACATTGAAAATAAATTTTATTTAAAATTAAAAAACCAATCAATAAAAATACATTCAATTATCAAGAAATTAATTAAATTTACCTTAGAATTAGCATTAAATTACAGAAATTCACAAAAATAATGGAAATTCACAAAAATGATAAAAATTCACAAAAATAATAGAAATTCATGAAAATGATAGATATCCACGAAAAATTACGGAAATTCATGAAAATATTAGAAATTCACAAAAAATGATGGAAATTCACAAAAATGATGGAAATTCGCAAAAATTATAGAAATTTACTTGAATAAAACCATCAACTCTAAAAATTATCAATGCCTTAAACCTCAAATTTGTCTAAATAATCATTCAAATAAAAGCATTAAATACCTTTACGACTAATACACTTACGACATGTTGAATGTGAGTAGTACCCTTGTGAGCAATACCCATAGGGGGACAGAATATTTTGTCGGATAAACTCAGAGTATATATTAATTAACTCATTCAAATTTTTCATTGAATTAGTCAAATTATCATAAATTTCGATAAAAATTCTAAAGTGGTAAGCAATGAAAAGAGAAATATTCTTTAAACTTTGATAAAATTAACAATGAAAGGGGTAAGAATCTTCATTAAAGTGAGGAAATTATTCATTACTCGATGATAAATTCAATGGGTGAAAATAATTGGTAGAATAATTTATTAACGGATCATTGAATGTGCTGGGAAGGTTGATAAGAATGGAAGTATATTAATTGAATTTATTTAAAATTATTTCATAAAATTCATAAATTTAATAAAAAAAAAATCTTAAAAGAAATATCTGTGGGGAATAATTAATGGAAAATCATAAGAATATAGGTGAATAATTAATGGAAAATTGGGGGGATATAAGTGAATAATTAATGGAAAATTGGGGGATATAAGTGAATAATTAATGGAAAATCGAGGGGATACAAATGAAAAATCCTGTGGATACAAATGATTAATTAATGGAAGATTGAGAATCGTGGGAATATAAGTGAGAATGATATGTAATTTAAACTATTTTATTACATAACAACCCGCGTCTATTTTATTACATAACAAGCCGCGTCTATTTTATTACATAACAAGCTGTGAATGCTATTTTAGCAACATTTTACCAAATTTTTAAAGTATGTAATTTAATTTTAATTATATTTTAAAATTGTATATATTTTGAATATCATTCTATTGTTTAATTTCAATAATAAGTTTAAAAAGTATATAATGATTAATAAATGAATATCTTATTAACATTTATTTGAGAATTTAAAAAACTTTACTTAAATTTTGTGAAGTATTTAATTTTAATTGTATTTTATAAGACATATATTTGAGTATTAACTTATTTTGATTGAAGTATCATATTTAATATTATGATGATTGTTTTTTAAATTGAAATATTTTAGTGTAAAATAGTAAATTTGATAAAAAATAGCTACTATTACAATAATTAAAGGACTTAAAAAATTTACTTTCTATTACATAATTCCATCACTAAGTTTAAAAAGTCTATATCAGATAAAAAATTAATTTCTTATTTATATTTACTTATAAAATTTACAGTTTTGAATCGAAGTATTAAATTTATGATTTATTTTAATTGTATTTGAATGATACATTTAATTTACTTTGATCGAAAGGAGTAATATAAGTCATATTAAGATATTTGTTTTCGAAATATTTAGTGTAGAATAGTAAATTTAATAATATATAGCTATTATTACAAGTATTTATTCAACAAAAAAAAAACTTTATTTCTATTGTCTTATTCCATCAATAAGATTAAGTCTATATCTGGTAAAAAAAATTTTCTGATTTACATTTATTTAAAAAAGCTTTACTTATAAAATTTATATATTTAAAATTTAATTTTGATTATATTTTCTAAGACTTATATTTGAATATTTAACTTATTTTGAATGAAAAGGGTAATATATATATTATTATCTTTTATGATAATTTTTTTTTTGAAATACATAATGCAAATTAAAAAATTTTAGTAATAATTTGCAATTATTTTAGTCAAAAATTAAAAAAAAAGACCTATTCCATATTTCTTAATCAAATACCATTCACAGCTTGTTATGTAATAAAATAGACGCGGGTTGTTATGTAATAGTTTAAATTACATATCCTTCTCACTTATATTCCCACGATTCTCAATCTTCCATTAATTAATCATTTGTATCCACAGGATTTTTCATTTGTATCCCCTCGATTTTCCATTAATTATTCACTTATATCCCCCAATTTTCCATTAATTATTCACTTATATCCCCCCAATTTTCCATTAATTATTCACCTATATTCTTATGATTTTCCATTAATTATTCCCCACAGATATTTCTTTTAAGATTTTTTTTATTAAATTTATGAATTTTATGAAATAATTTTAAATAAATTCAATTAATATACTTCCATTCTTATCAACCTTCCCAGCACATTCAATGATCCATTAATAAATTATTCTACCAATTATTTTCACCCATTTGAATTTATCATCGAGTAATGAATAATTTCCTCACTTTAATGAAGATTCTTACCCCTTTCATTGTTAATTTTATCAAAGTTTAAAGAATATTTCTCTTTTCATTGCTTACCACATTAGAATTTTTATCGAAATTTATGATAATTTACTGATTCAATGATAAATTTGAATGAGTTAATTAATATATACTCTGAGTTTATCCGAAAAAATATTCTGTCCCCCTATGGGTATTGCTCACAAGGGTACTACTCACATTCAACATGTCGTAAGTGTATTAGTCGTAAAGGTATTTAATGCTTTTATTTGAATGATTATTTAGACAAATTTGTTGTTTAAGGCATTGATAATTTTTAGAGTTGATGGTTTTATTCAAGTAAATTTCTATCATTTTTATGAATTTCTATCATTTTCATGAATTTCCATCATTTTTTGTGAATTTCTAATATTTTCATGAATTTCCGTAATTTTTCGTGGATATCTATCATTTTCATGAATTTCTATTATTTTTGTGAATTTTTATCATTTTTGTGAATTTCCATTATTTTTGTGAATTTTTATCATTTTTGTGAATTTCCATTATTTTTGTGAATTTCTGTAATTTAATGCTAATTCTAAGGTAAATTTAATTAATTTCTTGATAATTGAATGTATTTTTATTGATTGGTTTTTTAATTTTAAATAAAATTTATTTTTAATGAGGTTAATAATTAGAGTTTTTACAATAATCAAGTGGATAAATTTTTATGAGGATATTGAATAATTTTCTAAGAATTTCATGTTGACTGATAAATTTAATTGATAAATTTAATTAATTTCTTGATAATTAGTTGTATTTTATTGAATAGTTTTTAAATAAGAATTAATTTCATTGACTATTAGGTTAATAATTAAGTGATTTTTGATGATAACTTTGTAATGTATTTGAATAAATAGTTTTTCAATATTTTTCTAAGAATATTTACACTTTGATGCACTTTAAAAAAACATAAGCTAAGAAACCAGTTAACTTTATCAATAACTTTAAATTTACTTGATAATTATTGTAGGATATACAGAAATTTAGTTTGCTGTTATTGCTTGAAAATGATTGGTTGAATCGATGAAGAATTATAATCAAACAATATATTTCATCTCCAGTATTTGATGGTAAATATTTGTAGAAAATATTGATTTTTGATCTTTTAGTGAACTCTTACTACATAGCTACTAAATTATTTCATTAGAAGAATGTCTGGTGTCTTTAACAGTTAATAAAAAGTCATATTTTTTGAAGAATTCTCTCTAAGGATTTTAAGACTGAATTGAATTAAAGGAGGATTCAAGTGGGTAGAATTGAAGGATATATTCGGTTAGATGTTTAAAAGGGTAGAAATATTTGGTGAGAGATCGGATAAGATGGGATATTGTCGGTTAGATTTAATGAGAGATCGGATAAGGTGTGAAAATATGATCTTTTGAGGGGATATAGTTGGTTAAATTTAATGAGGGATGGGTTAAGATGGGAATATATCATTGTAAGGGAGATATAGTCGATTGACTTTAATGAGAGATCGGTTAAGATGGGAAAATATGATCTTTTAAGGGAGATATAGTTGGTTAGATTTAATGAGAGATCGGATAAGGTAGGAATATATCATTGTAAGGGAGATATATTCGATTGAATTTAATGAAGGATGGGTTAAGATGGGAATATATCATTGAAAGGGAAATGTTGGTAAAATATCAATGTTTTAAGGGAAATGTCAATACATTAGTTATGAATCAATAATAATTATATTGTTTTATTAGGTTGTGATTAATGCACAGTAAATTAATTTAGAACAATGTTTTATTAAGTATGGATAATGATCGATTTACTTGGTTTTGATAATGAAATCTTTACAGATAATTGGGATTGATATCAACTTTAAATTATTTTTATCTTTATTTAGGTGGACAACGACAAAAGTTGACCATTTGAAGAAATATATTTTATTGAATGGATAAATTTAATCTTTCAATGGGTTATATTTATTTTAAATTTCGGGTACAGTGATTTACAAAAATTTACAGTGATTAACAAAAATTTAATTATAACTGGTTTTATCAATAGTGAAATATGTATGATAATAGGAATTAAAGTTAGAATTATAGTCATTTAAAAAGGATTTAAGCAATCTTATTAATCTGAGGGGAATATATGACCTTTTACGGGTACTTATCGATAAGATACCAATCTTTAAAGATAGAGGTATTTCAGGGATATTTGATGCTTTTTAGATGATTTTAATGAATTATTTGTAATAATATGAATTAAGGGTAGAAATATAGTCATTTAAGGGATTTTAAGGAATCTTGTTAGTTTGAGGTGAATATATGATATTTAACAAGTACTTATCGATAAGATACTAATCTTTAAAAATAGAGATATTTCAGGCGAAATGATTCTTTTTAGATGATTTTATTAGAGAATTCGCTTGAATATACCAATTATTGTCATTTGAATGAATTTTCTGGTTTGTTAGTTTTCTAGTCTCTTTTGGAATTTAATGATAATTATTTTTATTGTAGATTGATGACATTGATAATTTTAATGAATTTATACTGATTTTTGAATATTTTGAGCATTCAGTCAATCAATTTGAGTACATGTATTATTTTTAAAAAAAATAATTAAAATTAATTTTATTTCAATTAATTTATTCAATCTAAATCAATTATCTACTAAATCTTATCTTATTAATTTATTATCTTAGTCGATTCAACTTGAATGATCAGTATTTTTTTTATTTACTGGATGATTAATGAATAGAATTCTTTCTTGTCTATTAATTAAATTTTTATGATATTTATTTTGAGTAAATTTAAATTTTGCAATTATTTAATCAATTTTTACCAAGTTATTGATGTCTTGAGTTCAATTAATTTTCCATCTAATTTTTCAAGTGATGAGTATTTGCTTTTAAAGATCAATTTGTTAGTACATAGTTGTTGGTTGTAAGTAGTTGGTTGACTTTTTAGATTTTGATAAGAAGATAGTGTATGTGATGAAGAATATTTTGTATTTAATTGCTATTATTTTTATGTGTGGTTAGTTGATTGTTGGTACTTGGTATCTTGTATTTGGTAGCTGGTACAGTGTTGTTATATAGTTGTAGGTTGATAATGCTTAGTAGCTGGTTGTTGTGGGTTGTAAGTGTTTAGTATTTAGTTGTTTGAGACCTGGTTGTTAGTACATGGTAGTTAATTAATGAGTAGGTGGTGGTTGAGTGTTACCAATAGCCTTACGACCAGTACCTTTACGACTAATACCCTTACGATCAGTACCCTTACGACCAGTACCCTTAGGGGGTCAAAACATCCTGTCGGATAAACTCAGAGTATATATAATAAAACTGATCAACAAGAAGTATTTATTGAATGTGATTTTTACTTTGCAATAATAAGTCAGTAGTTATCATTTAAAAGAAGATGTTTTTGTAAATTAGAATTCATTAGTATTTCATTGTAATTTAAATTATTTTGAATTTCACGTGGTGTTTTAAAGTGATTGAGTTGTGGTTTTTTGATGAAAGTCAACATGTTTGTTAAATTTAGACATTTTGAAAAGGTTTTCTATTGATTGTAATTAAACATATTTTTAAAGACAGATAAAAAATTAATTTAAAAACATTTCATAAAATACAATAAAGAATACTTAGTTGGTTGTTAGTAACTAGTTGTAGGTATCTGGTTGTTTGAGAGTTAGTTAGTACGTGGTATCATGTTCAAAGTATTTGTTAGCATCTAGTTAAAAATATTTAGTAACCGATTGTTGGGAACTGTTGAATTATTATTATTATTATTATTATTATTATTATTATTATTATTATTATTATTATTATTATTATTATTCCATTAAAATTTCCATTAAAAAATTAACTTAAAAAATTATTTCATTAAAATTAACTTAAAAAATTTTACATTTAAAATTAACTTAAAAAATATTTCCATTTAAATTTTCATTAAAAATTACATTTCTCAAAAAAGTTGGTGGTTATTCAATCTTTTGATAATAAATTTAAAAAACTTACTTTAATTTACTTATTTAGCTTTAATTTAAAATTTGAACCATTGGTTACTTAATTTTAAATTTTGAAACTTAATTTTCCTTAATTTATCCTTAATTTACCTAATTATTCTTTATTTCTTAATTTTACACCATAATTTACTAAACAACTAATTATAACCCTTATTTTCATATTTAACTAATAATTTCATGTGGTCATTGATTAATTGACGAAGATTTGCATCTAAAATTAACATTGGAAATCCCAGAAAATCTTCATCTTAAATTAACTTTAACTTTAAGATTTTAGACCATTGATTAGTTAATTTAAAAATTAAACATTATTTTACCTATTTAACTAATAATTTAACGTGGTCATCTGGTTGTAAGTACTAGGTATCTAGTTGTTATTACTTGGTTGATGATGCTTAGTACCTGGTTGTTGACGGCTGTGAGTAGTAGGTATCTGGTAACTAGTTGTTAGTATCTAGTTGTAGGTATCTCGTTGTTGGTGGTACTTGGTAGGTGGTAGCTAGTCGGTTGTAGGTACTTAGTAGTTGGTAATTAATGATTAGTACCTGGTTGTTGTCGGTTGTTAGTACTTGGTATCTAGTACCTAGTTGGTTGATAGTACTTAGTAACTAGTTAATGGGTAGGTGGTTGTAGGTACTTAGTAGTTGGTAATTAATGCTTAGTACCTGGTTGATGTTGGTTGTAGGTACTTGGTAGGTGGTTGTTGGTACTTAGTAGCAGGTAACTGGTTGTTAGTACTTGGTATCTAGTACCTAGTTAGCTGGTTGTAACTAGTTAATGGGTAGGTGGTAGCTAGTTGGTAGGTGGTTGTAGCTAGTTAATAGGTAGGTGGTTGTAGGTACTTAGTAGTTGGTAGTTAGTTGTTGTTGGTACTTAGTAGTTGGTTAATAATGCTTAGTACCTGGTTGTTGACGTCTGTGAGTAGTTGGTATCTGGTAACTAGTTGTTAGTATGTGGTTGTAGGTACTTGGTAGGTTGTAGTTAGTTGTTAGCTGGTTGTTGTCGGTTGTTAGTACTTGGTACCTAGTTGGTTGCTTGTTTTTGGTTGTTAGTACTTGTTAGATGGTTGCAGGTACTTAGTATCAGGTAACTAGTTGTTAGTAACTAGTTGTAGGTACTTGGTATCTGGTAATTGGTTGTAAGTATCTGGTTGTTTGAGAGTTATTTAGTACGTGGTATCATGTTGTAAGTACTTGGTAGCAGGTAACTGATTGTAAGTACTTGGTAGCAGGTTGTTAGTAACTAGTTGTAGGTATCTGATTGTTAATACATGTTCATAAGTTACTGGTTGTTGGTACTAAGTTGTTGGTTTGTTGTTGAATTATTATTAAAATTTGTCTTTGAAAAATATTTCATAGAAATTTTCATTAAAAATTATCTTAAAAATTTCCATCTAAAATTATCATTGAAAAATATTTCATAAAAATTTCCATCTAAAATTATCATTGAAAAATATTTCATAAAAATTTCCATTAAAAATTACTTAAAAAATTATTTCATAAAAATTTTCATTAAAAAATTTCAATTCTCAAACACCTTCTATTATTTCAACTTTTTGTTAATAAATTTTAAATCTTACTTTAATTTACTTATTACATTACTTATTTAAAAATTATTACTTTAATTTACTTATTTAACTTTAATTTAAAATTTTTGACCATTGATTACTTAATTTAAAATTTAGACCTTAATTAACTTTAATTTAATTTTTTTAGAACCTTAATTTAGTTATTTGTGCCCATTCATTACTTTAATTTAAAAATTTGAACCATAATTTACTTTAATTCAAAAATTTGGACCATAATTTACTTTAATTGAAAGATTTGAACCTTAATTTACTTTAATTTAATTTTTTTAGAACCATAATTAACTGTAATTGAAAGATTTGAACCTTAATTTACTGTAATTTAATTTTTAAGAACCATAATTTACTGTAATTCAATTTTTAGAACCATTATTTACTGTAATTCAATTTTTAGAACCATTATTTACTGTAATTCAAAAATTTGGACCATAATTTACTTTAATTGAAAAATTTGAACCTTAATTTACTTTAATTTAATTTTTTAGAACCTTAATTAACTGTAATTGAAAAATTTGGACCATTATTTACTGTAATTTAATTTTTAGAACCTTAATTTAGTTATTTGAGCCCATTCATTACTTTAATTTAATTTTTTAGAACCATAATTAACTGTAATTCAAAAATTTTGACCATCATTTACTGTAATTTAATTTTTAGGACCATAATTTACTGTAATTCAAAATTTTGACCATAATTTATTGTAATTTAATTTTTAGGACCATAATTTACTGTAATTCAAAAATTTTGACCATAATTTATTGTAATTTAATTTTTAGGACCATAATTTACTTAATTTAATTTTTAGGACCATTATTTACTTTAATTGAAAAATTGGACCTTATTTTACTGTAATTGAAAAATTTGACCATAATTTACTGTAATTCAAAAATTTTGACCATCATTTATTGTAATTTAATTTTTAGGACCATAATTTACTGTAATTCAAAAATTTTGACCATCATTTATTGTAATTTAATTTTTAGGACCATAATTTACTGTAATTCAAAAATTTACCACGTTTTTTAGTGTAGACCACCTATTTCTCAGGACCAAGGAGACCACCTCACTATAGTCTGAAAAATTTACCACGTTTTTTAGTGTAGACCACCTATTCTCAGGACCAAGGAGACCACCTCACTATAGTGTGAAAAATTTACCACGTTTTTTTAGTGTAGACTGCCTTTTTGTATTGAAAAATATCCTGAGACCTTAAATTACCATGCTTTTTTATTGAAGACCGCCTTTTCTATTGAAAAAAATTTTTTGTATT
The DNA here is from genome assembly GCA_959609185.1 of Schmidtea polychroa. NCBI lineage: Eukaryota > Metazoa > Platyhelminthes > Tricladida > Dugesiidae > Schmidtea > Schmidtea polychroa. Next base: position 62,671 of record CAUHTR010000202.1, read on the forward strand.
GAAAATCCCAGGACCAAGGAGACCCACCTCACTATAGTGTGAAATTCCATGCTTTTTAGTGGTAGTCGGATTTTTGTATAGAAAAAAATTTTTGTATTGAAAATCCCAGGACCAAGGAGACCCACCTCACTATAGTGTGAAAATTCCATGCTTTTTTATTGGTAGTCGGATTTTTGTATTGAAAAAAATTTTTTTGTATTGAAAATCCCAGGACCATCGTTTTTGTATTGAAAATTTTTTTTGTATTGAAAATCCCAGGACCAATCGAGACCCCCTCACTATAGTCTGAAAAATTTACCACGTTTTTAGTGTAGACTGCCTTTTTGTATTGAAAATATCCTGAGACCTTAAATTACCATGCTTTTTATTGAAGACCGCCTTTTTCTATTGAAAAAATTTATTTGTATTGAAAATCCCAGGACCAAGGAGACCCACCTCACTATAGTGTGATAAAAAAAATTTGGACCAAAAATCCCTGAAAGCAAAAAAATGAGTTGGCAACAATTGCGTAATAAAAAGTTGCAACAATTTTACCCCCCCCCCCCCGGGGGGGGTAATTGTTGCCGTAGGCTACTATCTACCTACTTTGGCCAAAAAAATATGTTGCTCATATAGCTATTAATTTCTTTACTCCAATGTGACACATTTCAGTATGTATTCCTTTAACTAACGTATTTGAGTAGTCTATCGGCACCAGGAATGACATCTTTACCATTCTTCTATAATAATAAAAACCCATCTTCTAATTTTATGTTGTTTATGCAAATTGAAAGGAAATTTCTTTTTATTCAAGTCATCTTTTTTCTCTTCCTCCCTGTAACACTCTTGTCATGTGAATGAAATCTACATCCTCTTGTTGCTTTTCTAAGAGTTTGGTCATCGACTCAGTACTTCTGTAATAAGCTGATATGTCTTACTCTGGCTTTTTCTTCTTTTGCGTCTTCATTCTAGTCTGGCATTGTGCACATAACATCCTCTAATCCTTGATATTCCGTCCGCATTTCCGTGTTCCTTTCTTTCCTATATTGAAGATTCGAAATCAGGTTTGAATTGCGGGCTTATCGGTTTTTTTGTGGTATCTCATGAAAACCACGCCTTGTGATCTTCGTTCGACAAATGACTTTTCCGTATAGATATTGTTTAAAATACATTACATATTCGTGTATAGCAAGTAATCCTTCTAAGTCACACAATAACCTTTTTCATGCGCGGTCAAGTGTCTCGACCCATATGCAATTACCACTTCAGTACCATATTCTTTAGTTTGACATAAAACTGCTCCGATGGCCCCAAAACTAGCGTCTGTATCCAGAATAAAGTTTCTATCCATTCTTGGGTAATCTAGAATTGGAGCTTCACACAACTTTGTTTTAAGTAATTCAAAACTATTGTTGCAATCTTCTGACCAATTAATCTTTTTCTCACAGCCGGACGTAGCTGCATGTAGAGGTTCCGCAATTTTCGCATAGTCTTTTATAAACTTCCTATAGTAATTGGTCATACCTAAAAAGGATCTTAATTGTTTGGCGCATACTGGTATTTCTGCATCTTGAATCTCTTTAATCTTCTTGTCGTTAGTTTTTATCCAACTTGCACTTACAGTGTGCCCTAAGAATGTCAATTCTTCTTTATACAGATTACATTTTTCTGGGTTAATTCTCAACCCCGCTAGTTGAATTCTTCTGAATACTTCCTCTAATCGGTTATTGTGTTCCTCTTTGTCTTTTCCATAGACAAGAATGTCATCGAGGTAGACAACAACACCCTTAAATAATATTCCATCCAACATTGAGTGCATCATTCTTTGAAACGTCGCAGGGGCGGTTGCTAGTCCAAAGGAAGTCGGTTAAAACAAAACTGTCCTTGTCTTGTACTGAAAGCCGTGACCTCTTGAATTTCCTTCGCCATTCCAACTTGATAATATGCTTGACCTAGATCGATGGATGTGAAATATTTTGAATCTGCCAGACAATCCAGTAGAAATCGCGTATCTGGCATTGGAAAAGATATCTTTTCCGTGATCGCATTCAACCCTCTATAGTCGACACACATCCTTATTGATCCATCTTTCTTAGCCACAATCACTAGTGGTGCGTTCCATGCACTTTTGCATTTTCTAATAATTCTCGCTTCTAATAAGTTTGTGACAAGTTCGTCAAGCTTTTGTTCTAAATGCATTGGTTGTCTTCTTGGCTGTAACATTACAGGCCCACCTACTATATTCATTTCATGTTGAACAACTTTCGTAAACCCGAGATCAAACGTTGAAGCCATAAAAATACCTTTGAACTTCCGTAGCAATATGTCTAACTGTTCATTCTTCCTGTCTCCAAGCATTAATAATGCTTTATCTACTCGTTGTGAGTCCACATATGTCCTCCCTACTTGTGACGCTTCAATATTTTCCACCTCTACCAGTCGAATACCAAATCCCTCCATTGTATCTACACCCCCAATGAAATCTGGACGTATATCTTTGACAACTATAACATTAATAATTCTTTTTTTCCCATTCCAATCAGCTTCTATCGTCATTGCTCCTAACGGTCTTTCCATTCCCGTCGAAAATACTCCACAAAGAGAAATTGTGCTTTGCTTCAACCTCGGTTTCCCGATCTTTGTCCAACTTTTTTCACTCATAACTGATACTGACGCTCCAGAGTCCCAAAACATGTCAATCGCCGTCATGTTTATTACAATCTTACTCCACTTTCTTCTGTCTGTCGTTTCATACATCTTCTGCATCATGTCTTCATTTCGCTTCTTTCTACTGATTATTGTGTCGACCCCACTGACGAAATGAAAGCAATGGGATCGTCCTTGTTTTTTGGTTTATCCATTGATTTTTTTATCGTTTCTTCGTAATTACTGTATAAATCTTCTGTGAAATCACCATTATTTCTTTCGTGATCTTCTTCGTAAATACACGCCACTCTCTTCTGATATCCATTTCTATTTTTAAGCAAAAAACAATCTCTGAATCCATGACCTTCTTTTCCACAGATTAGACATTTGTCTTTCATAGGACATTCAAAACGCCGGTGTCCTTTTTCTCCACAACAAAAACACTGACCTGGTGTCAGTTTCACTGGATGAGGCGAATCTCTTCCTTTGCTGTTATTAAATAACCTTCTTGCAATATCTTTAAGCAATACTGTAGGTATTCTTCTCTCTGGTTCTCCTGTCTCATATCGTCCTCTATACCGCTCATTTTCATTCTTGTCTTCATTTACAATTGGTACAAACCGACCATTACCAGGTCTATTCCTCTCATGATTAATCTCTCGGTGTTCGTCGCGTTGATGTGCAGTTGTCTTCACAATTGTTCTTTGGTCTCGTCTACCCTCGAATTTACCATTTTTCATCACTGATGCGTAAGAGTCTCTTCTTATGGCATCAATATTGAATTTATTGTCATTCGTCATCTCGATCTTCTCCTGAATTTTTGCCATATCCCTGGCATCTTCAAAACTTGTCACTTTCCCTGATAAGAATATTTCTTTTACTCTATCGTCTTTCGCTCTGTTTGAGATAATGTCTCGAACAATCTGTTCATCAGACATTCCAGAGCTAAATACAATTTTAACTAAACTTCTTACTCGTATTTCGAAGACTTGGAATCTTTCATCTCTCTCTTGCTGGATTTAAGCTAGTTCCACAATCTTGTTAGTAATGGTTTTCCTTACTGTAAAAGTTTCTATAAACCACTCTTTTGCCATTGCATCGGTCATCTTCGCTATTTTCGCCGCTTCCCATAACATCGATGCCGCATCTGTCAACAAAAGATCCAATGCGTCTACTAGACTTTGATCTTCTATTCTCAGCCATTCCAAAATATCCTTTAGCCAAAGTTCGGCTTCAGATCCAACTTTTCCGTCAAACTTTCTTACATTAAAGTTTAGCATCTCACGTGCTTGTTTTGACAAGGAATCTAACATATTCTTAGTTCCTTTCTTTTTTCCTATCGCATTGATTTCGCCAGTTATGATGTCTTCAACTTCTAAATTCATAAAATCAATAAATGCAATTAAAATATATTTTTCAAAAAACGCTAAATCGAATATTATTAAAACAAACAACTTTCCATAACTACAGTAACTATATTGTGTAAAAATTTTATAAAAAATTATTTATGTTCAAATTTGTAAATATTTAATAACATTTTTTACAATAAATATTATATTTTGAAAATAAGACTAAATTAATTTATATTAATTAAATTAGACAAAACTAAATATTTCTTGTCAATACTTTACACAGGACAATTTGTTTAACTGGTATAATTCCTAAATATAAACTTAATATTTATAATTATAATAGTATATATTATTGATTTCATAAATTTTAAAATAATACTGAATGATAAAGTTAATAATTTAACCACTGTTGCTATTAAAAGTTAATTTATATTTTGTTTACAAAATTTATTAATATTTTATTCTAGTCAAAAAAATTTATTAATTTTTATTTATTTAAAAGTAAATATTGGGCGAGTACCGAGCAAACACGCTAAAAATACGCTAGGTTCTTCAGAATTAAAAGCAAAAAATTCTAATAAAACGAAATTAATTACTAATAAAGGCGACATTTCAGATCAAACTACTCCTGGCACACGTCATTCTTTTGATGTGTCGCTGGGAACCGAACGAGAAGAAACTGAATCAATACGTCGTTCGCAATCTGAGCAAAGAAATAATGATAATGAAGATATAAATATGAAAAAAAAGCGTCATTTCTAATGATAAAACTGATATGTCTTCTAAAAGTTCAGTAACTAATGGGAATGTTACCATGAATAGCTCACCAGAAAGAACAGCAACAGATAATAAAAAAAAGAAAAAACTTCTTTCGAATAACAAATCAATTTTTCAACATAATCCAAATAATAAAACGGATGACTCTACTGAAGAATTTGAAAGAATACGTAATTCTTCAAATAATAGAAGTGATGATACGAAATATTATGATGATCTTGATGACTTCTATTCTGAAAACGATCCTGCCCGACCAACTGGAACGTTAGAGCTCAAAATTCCAAATATCAGCAAATACAAAGATGTGGTATTAACTTAATTATTTTAAATTTATATTTTATAGTATATTTTTGTAATTAAAATAAGTCATTGTTTATAATCTTATCATATTTTTCCTTTATAATTTTGAAGAATAGTATTTAATATATCATTCCTCTATCCTTCACAATCGGTCCCATATACTATAGTTACTCCTAAATTTCTATTGTTTTACTCAGTAAAATTCAGGTCCAATGAAAACTAAAGAATGAAAAATGGTGGGGGGTACTCAAAATTTCTGGAGTTTCATTCGCTGGTTTTGAATTTAATTTAAATTACTTTTGATTTTCTGTGAAATAATACTAATCCAGTTTAATTTTTCATGCCAAGTAACCTGGAAAGTATAAAATTAAGGGTTTTTTTGTAGGAAATCTTTGATGAAAGTTGTAATAACAGGAATAAATAATATAGTTAATTGAAAATCAATAATTTCGCAGGTCACCTAAACTTTTCTCAGCAATCTTATTTAAATTTCAAAATTTCAGTACGTCCTATTGCTCAATAGCTAGAAAAGTGTAAATCATTTACTGACCAATGAAATCACAGATTTTATTGATATATTATTCTCGTTTTCTTACCTAAAAATGCATGAGGATTACCACAAATATTATTGATCTATTGTTATTTCATTAAAAAATTAAAAATTTCACTCATGTCCTGTCTGTATTTTACGTTGATCATCTTAGACAGGAAATGGTATTGTTATGGTCGTTGTGAATGATATTTTAATAATGGCCAATCAGACAATTTGACGCTTTCAACCAGATTTACATGAAGGGAAACATATTTTAGAGCTCAAATAATATATTTAATATCTATGAGCTATGATTATAAATACAGTGATTGTTTCAATCAACAAATATAGCTACAAATACGCTACTATATTAGTTCCTCTTAAAGTACTCCTCCTCGCTTTGAATACACTTATCCCCTCGTTGTCGCTTTGTGAAACAGTTATGGAATTCGTCTTTTTTGAGTGTCTTTGGTTGAGCTGTTTTGGCAGTTAAGAGTCTCTTACAATCAGATGTGTTTTCGAGGAACATTCCGTGTCACACATTGCTTTTGGTACGGATATTCCTGTTAATTGAAAAGACTTCGGTATATTTTTGAACCGCATAGCCTCTGGCTCTTCTCAGTAGTTAAAATGACCCGAAAAAGTGAACGTTTTGAATATATTTCGGATATCAAGACAATCACAGCAGATCAAGCAAAGATACTCATAAAGGACACATTTCAGAACAGTTTCAGAAAGTTTTTTAAAGTTATATTTAATGCGATTTCTAATGGCAGGCTAGTTTCAAACTTCTCTGGCTATCATCAGTACCCACCAACTTCGTGACCAAACCCCAAAATCTAAACCGCTCCACCATTAAGACGAATTAAATACCAGTAAATACAAAATTTAACCCACTCTGGGTTTAAAGGGTTAAAATATAAAGTTATTAAGCGAAATTTCAAATTAACAAGTCAAAGATAATTAATTTGAATATTTACCACTGTAAAGTTTTAAATAAATTATGCAATTGATCAAATTATGCATTATTCGATAGAAAAAAAGTCGAAATTTAGATAATATTGAAATACAAATAGGATGTTTTTGATTAAAATTAGGTTAATATAGAATTTTGATTGTCCTTCATTTCCATTTAATCACTTAATGAATCACAGATAGACTCTCAGGCGCACAGATCTGGTAAATTCTGAATGTTAATTTTCCAATAATTATTTTCCAACTGTCACTATAAGGTAGCCATTCGGTATATTTTGTTTAATAAAAGTTGTTTTTATTGATCATCGGATTAAAACTTAAATTACGGAAATCGAATTGTTTTTTTAAATGTCAATAAATTTTAATTTAAAATATAATTTTTAATTTAGGATTTCCGTCAGGAAACTAAGGTAATTTATTTTTTTATTTATAAAATCGTGCTATGCCAATAATTATTAATCTCGTCAAGAGAAATGTAAATGTGAAAATTTTTGAATTTCAATTAGATTTATGTGATTATTAATTACGTCATACCAAAAATATTATGCCATAATAAATTTATATAATTGTAAAACTTCTACTATTTGATATAAATTTTTGTGGACTTTCTCATACATTTTTGTTGTCTTTAAAAATCGTTAATAATGTATTGAATTAGATTATTGTTTCAAGTTTTTTTTTCCGATTGTTTATTATTAAAATTGCCATTAATACAATTTTTGAATTAATACAACTTTTATTTCCTTTATATTATTAATATGGAAAAAGTTATTTTTCTTTAATTGAAAAAAAGTTAAAAACGATAAAAAGAGAAAGAAGAGTTCATTTCAAAAAATTTCATTAGGATTGGGCATTGAAATGTATGTGATTATTTATTTTATGCCATAATCGATTTATGCTATTGTAAAACTTCGACTAGCCGATATAAAAATTTTGAGAATTTTCAAATACATATTTATTATCCCTAAAAATCGGTAATACAGGGTTATTAATAATTATAAAGAAAAGATAAATAATCATATAAAAATTACTAATATGTTATGAAGACTAAATATGGCGTTAAATTTATATTTTAATCAAAGGACATTCCATTAAAAGCTAAATCGAGATGCTTACGCATGTTTCTATAAAAATTATCAAAACAAAGAGACACATCATTATTCATATTCCCAATTGTAGAGCTGACATTATTGATAATATCCGTGGCATTTTGAGGACGTGGTCTAATAGTGAAGTATCTATTTTTTAGACAAGAGAATATTTCGATGGGATTCAATTGCGGGCTATAAGAGGGCAGATAAGCATGATCAACATTATTGTTTTCAAACCATGTAGCAACCTCTCGTGTCTTGTGAAACTTTACATTATCCATTAGAATGACCTTATCAGGAGAAAAATAGCCTAAATTTTTACATTCTATCAAAAACTCTAAAAACAGACTACCATTATACGGACCTTCGACTAATTTAAAATGCAGAATTTTTTCGTTTGAAATTATCGACAATAAACTAATATTTCTTCCTCTGTTTGTTGGAACAGTTATTGCAGGTGAAGTATTAACTGGGGAATATCCATAATTGGGGACCGTATGCAAATTAAACCTGGTCTCATCCAGATATAAAATGGCATTATTTCTTATATTTCTGAATTTCAAAGCAATTTTTCTTTGTGCAATCAATTCAGGAGATTCTACTTTAATTGGCCTTTTCTTAAGTCTTTTTCTCATTAAATTAAGCTTTTTCAAATAGAGAGAAACAGTGGGTTGGCTTATATTAATATTCTCAGTTTCTAAAAAATTAGCAATCCCTGTTTGGTTAAAGGAATTATCGTGTTGAATGCACTCCCCAACCTTAAGAACTTTTTCTGTAATGCCAAAGGCTGCTCTTCCAGGTTTCTTGAACTGAATATTTTTTATAAAATCTTCATCGTCAGCCTGTTCAATTTTAGCCATTTATATACAGACTTATTCGAAATCTTCAACACTCTTGCCATTTTTGCGACGTCGTCACCTTCAGACTTCATATCCTTCAAAAGTTCAAGATTTTTTTGCGTGATGGCTGTTCTTCTTTTTCTGGAATTATTTGATTGTTCTTCTAAGCCGAGGATATTCGTAAATGCATTTTTGTGTTCAGGACTCATGGGTTCTTTATGATTTTTCTTTATGATTATTAATAAATTCTTTATAATGATTAATAAATTTTTTATATTGATTAATAAATTCTTTATAAATATTAATAACCCTGTAATACATCGAATTTGTAATTGGGCATTTTTTAAAAAGTCCTTATTTTCGATTGTTTATTATAGGGCATAACCGAATTTTGACCAAACCGATTAATCGGTATCGGCACCAACGCGAAAGACCGATCCAAATAACAAAAAGAACGTGTTTTTAAAATTTAAAATGAAACAAAAATATCTGTAAAAAAGTATTAAAAAATAACAAATACCTAACATTGACAAGATATCCATTTTCGTTTTTCATTGCTACAATCTCGTTATCTCCATTTCTCCATTACTGTTACTAACTACCCGGATCATATCCGGAATCGGCGGGAAAATGACATTCGGCTATGTCCTAGTTTATTAATCACCATTATTAAAATCTTCGATTTTTTTTAATCTTTTCACTTCATTATTAATATGGAAAGTGGAAAGAGAAAAAAAAGTGTTCTTTCAATTGAGAAAATGCTAGGAAAAAATTTCACTGAATTTGTGCGTTGGATGAATCACACTTTGTAATTGAAATGTAATAGATTTTCAAGCGAAGGAATGAAAAAATAGAAAATTTTGAAAAATGTGTACATGAAAATATTTCTGTGGCTTTCGCAATAAATAGATTAACGAACAGCTATCAAAAGGTTGATGTTTCAAGAAAAGACTTTAAGTCTTTAAAAATAATGAATGAGGGAAAATTAAAAATGCTAGTATCGACTGAATTTATTATTGTAGAGGATAGTTCGGAGTGAGAAAACCTAATATCTGTGGTGACAAATTATCAGTGAACAATGAAGGATTTTCATAGGATCAGATATATAGTAGTTATCAGACCGACTTTAATTATAAAACACTCCTGGATATAAGCTTAGTATAGAAGGAATAATTATTATCGATATTTTAGCACTTCTTCGGTCTCGTTTATGATGGACAATTTCATGTTGGAAATTAATCTGTTTAAAAACAACATTTGCTTTTTCTTTGATTATGAAGGTTGAAAATTGTTCTTAGAAAAAATATCCGAATTTTAGTCTGTGTATTTATCGATTTTATTGAAATTTTAAGCACTTAGAAATGCTTTATTATAATAGATACCATTCTCTGCATACTTTATATAAATTTCAATAAAGAAAGGAAATTGGTCACCAGGCACCGACGCCAATATAATTTCTGGGATTGTTAATTATCTATCACCCTTAATGATTTTATAAAATCTATTGTTATTTCATTGGAATTATTTGTTTTTATAAGGATATTTGAAAATGTGAGACTTCATATAATGACAATTCTGTCTAATCTATTAGATAAAAGTCAAATTTAATAAAAATTTATAAACTTTCAATATATACAAATTTTTTTTGAACTATCTATCAATATTTGGTTTAATTTACGGTGACCAGATTTCTTGATAGTGAATGTGGTACAGAGGGGTGGTTTTTCCAAAAATAAAAAAAAATATTAATTTATATATGACACATATTTATTGTATCACAAATTTATTTAAATTTAATAAAAATTAAGTAATTGTCAACAATTCATTCAATTAAGACTTAATTATTAAGTAGAAGTAGAAAATAACATAAATTAAATGTTTCACTGTTACAGTACAGTATTTTAAATTCAAAATAATATAATTAAATAACAAAAATAAATAAAATTACATGTTTATTAAACATTGCAATTCACAGATATTTTTCGGCAGAATTTATCTTTTTCAAAATCTCATCGTTTTTTATAATATTGCCATAAAAACTATCACAATCATTAGAAAAATTACATTTCACAATTAGTATTGCTTTTAACGTTTCTACTGATAATTGTGTTTTTTCAGAAGTCCAAATATTATTAACTAAAGAGAAAACTCTTTCTGTGGCAGCATTTGTACCTGGCAAACACAATGAATATTCTACCAATTTTAAAACGTTTTTAAAAGGTACGTGTTCAGTCTCAAAATGCTGAAACATCTCTACCCATCTCATATCGGTTGTAATATTATTTTCAGTCCAATAATTTATTTTCTTTTCAGTTACATATTTTTTAATATGACTGACTTCATCAAATAATACGTTGTCATTAATTTCAATATCTGGAAAATTTTTCGAAACAAATTCATATGAACTTTGTAATTCTTGCCATTGTGGGCAAGTTTTAAGTAAAATCCATTTAAAAGTTTTAATGTTACTAAACTGAACCGACCACTTCTCTAAATATTGAAAACAGTTCTGATAAAAATTTTTTACGTGCGATAGAAACCAAGTTTCATTAATAGAGCCGTCGTTGACTAGTTTTTTTAAACAACATTTGACTGCTAATGGAAGAAATGTTTCATTAGCTCTTTCATAACATTTATATTTTAAATTATCAATACTTTCAGAAATTTCATTAACATTTTTAGAACTTCCTTCCATACATTTTATTGTATTTTCAAAAAGTGCTGCTTGGTTGTGAACAAATAACAACCACAATTCGGAGGAATCATTGTTAAAAAAGGTTTCGATTACCTGTGGGCATTTTTCTATTGATAAAAAATAGCTTTTCAATGGTTGGTACAGCTTTAGGATTCTTTCTATCGCTGGCATTAGAGATAACCAACGAGTTTTACAAAAACCAACTATTTTTTTATATTCAATACCTGCTTCATCACAAAATTCTTCCAGTAAAGCTACTCGTACAGTATAGATATGAAAATATCCATAAATTTTAATGATTATAGTTTCTAAATCAATTGGAAGTAAATCAGCTGCAGTTTGAATTGCATTATGTGCAATATGGGCAGCACAGCCTATTCCTACGATTGTTTGGCTTAAATTTTTATTCAAAATTGTAAAAACATTTTTACCATCTTTTCGTTTTAATCCTCCGAAATTGGTGTTTGCATTGTCTGCACAATAAGCTGCCAATTTTGAAGATAAATTAAATTTTTTTAATATATCAATGATTGAATTTGCTATCATTTCAGCAGTTTCACCTCGTAATGTTAAAAAATCTAGCATTCTGATTTTAATTCCTTCTTTCCAATCAAAATAACGAATTAATGTTGGGAAAAGTTTAATATCTTTGTGATTGGAAGCATCAGAATATATAGAAAAAAAATGTTTTTTCCATTTCTGCCTGAATTAAGCCAATTGAATATGGAGCAAATACATTTTTGATTATAGCTTCCGTTTTTGTTCTGGCAGACTTAAACTTGTTGTCAAATAATTTTCTCAAAATTTTGGACGTGCAATCCATCGACCTGAAGCTATGGTTGTGATTAACAGTATGGAAAGCAAATACTGCTTCAGCAATGGCTATCTGTTTTTCTTTTTCACCATATTCGTTTCTAATAATATAATTATTAATAATATTTGATGAAGCTGCTGCAGCCACTGAAGATTTATGTTTTTCTGATAGCAAATGTCGATTTATGTCGTATCTTCCCGAAGTAATAGAAAATGTTCCATAACATTTGCCGCATTTTAGTTTGGTGTCATTTTCTTTATAACATTTGGTGATATATGGAAATTCCTTTGCTAATTCAACGGTAAAAGTACATTTTCTTCGCTTACTCTTTACATTTACGTTTGATGACATGATTATCGCTTATCCTTCAAGAATTTTTTTAATGAAAATAAAATATTTATTAATTATTACTTTTAACTTACAATTTAATTAAATTGACAATTTATTGTTGAAATAATTAATAATAAAGCTGATGTTTGAAAAATCGCATCCGAATTTTTATTTACATTTTTTTCCACGTTAAAACACAGCCACACAGCCTACTTATCAAGTGCATTTAAATTAAAATATTAAACTGTCAAAAATGTCATAGTGATGTAAATTGAAAACAGGGTTTTGTAAGAAATTTATTTGTAGTTCTTTCCGGCGATATAAATTAAAATCTATATATTTGTTATTAATATATCGACTCCTAAATTTTAGGACCTAAATTTTAGGTCCTAAAACAACCCAGTAAACTTAAAACTTTTACAAAAAAAAATTGATAATTTTTTAAATCGATATATTAATGAAATGACTTAAATGTGGTACAAAATGTGGTGCAGTTGACAATGTTGGACGCCTTTTCAAAATGTTGTACTGTACCACACAATGTGGTACGTATGGTCACCTAGTGTATATTGGTCTTTCATTTTACGCAGCAGCTGCAGCAAACAAGGAGGCGGCAGATAACAAGACATGTACAGATATTTTAAGAAACAACCTTAAAAGCGAGATGTTAATGTAAGAAAGACCTACGTTAACACCCGACTTGTAAGAAACGTTGCATTTTGTGTCAAAAACTTGCTCTAGTTAATAATAATTATTAGAAATATGAAGACGCGGGGCCTTGGGAAAAATTACCGAAGTCCCGAATTCTGAGCCGGCTCGGTTTGGACGATCTTGTTTACCTCTCCAAACATAATAAGGTTTAAAAGTAACCAATGTGAACATACATCACGAAAATAAGAATTCCATTGAATTATATATTCATTACTTAGGCCAGTTTTAAGCATAACACACTTAACTGGTGTTTCAAAACTTCATTCAAACATTATTATCAATATTTTATTTAATGGTATTTTTGAATTTTCAAAGAAACTTCATGTTGTGATACCTTTTTTTGAAATAATGTTTGTCACTTTCTTTTTGACAGCGGCAAACCCAAACAAATCTTATACTTTTTTAATTTGCAAAAATTCTCACACTTTTCACAAATAACTTCTGATTTTATTATATTTTATTGGATTTTTAAAATTAATTTTTGATTCAAATTTAATTATAAAAAATCAGCACTTCTTTGTTCACTATAGCCCTTTTTGACCAGCGCCGTGCTGTAACTTTTGGGGGCCCTGTGCAGAAACTAAAAAATTTTTTTTTTAAATTTGAATTACTAATGTATTTAATATTTGGGGCCCCTCAAAAATAGGGGGCCCAGTGCGATTGCACTTGTTGCACTTGCGATAGTACGGCGCTGTTTTTGACCTTTCATAAATATCTTCATATTGCTCTAGGTTAATGTATTAAAGATGCATCTTTTTCGGCTATTTTGTGCTCATATTGTATCATATTCGTACCAATTATTTTGACATCACTTCTAGTATTAATTGAATCCATAAAATGAGCATAATTTAAATAACAATTTATTTCAATAAAATAATATTTAAGCTAATTATTAGTTTTTTTGAATTTTTCATTTTTATCTCTTAATGAACAAGTATTTCATAATATTATTGCTCAAAATATGCACCAAAACCCTGTATAAATTTTGTAATATTCGATTTCTGCCGAATATTATTGTTCCTTTGATCTTCACATAATGATGTATATATTTTATTTTATATTAATACCTAATATTTGCAACTTCAAGCTTATCCACCGAAACCCAAATTTCTTGTCAGTAATTGAATTTCGAATGTTTTGAGATCTGACCTGTGACTGATTATGGAAAAGTCCTTAATACGGGTTTAAGAGTTTTCTCCACTTAAAATGTTTACATGTTTTAAGGTCATGTGAGAATGTTCTTTTCCATTTTTGCATGCGTTTCCATTTACATCTAATGTCTGCAGGTAAGTGTCTGTAAGTTCCAAAAACGGCTTGGCTTGGTGCTATACCCAAAGAAAAAGCCCAAGAAAAACTAATGGTAATTTCACTCAATTTATGTTAGCTTCTGCTGAGTATGATCTTAAGGTTTCTTTGAGGATTCGGTGGAACCTTTCAAACTTAACATTACACTGAGAATGGAATATAGTTGTGAAATCCGTTGTCCTTTATTATGGTTTCTGGAACTCCATAGTAATATTCATTAATTTTTAAAAGTTATGGTTATTAAACCACTTGATATTTATTTGAAAAGAATATTAAAAAAATAAAAATAAAAACATTTATTTAAGCAATCCAATTACACCTAATTAGTAAACATAAGCATATACACTCAATGCTAAATAATTGACGTTTGTCTTCTTAAAAGGTTCATCAAAGCTTCGACATAGGATAATCACAAACATACAAAATTATCTATCATTAGTAACATGCATCCAGTTTTCATGCATTTATAAGCCAATCCGTTGATGTCGCTGGGATTAATTCCAACATCTTTTAACATTATGATTTTTATTGTACAATGAGCCGAGTATACCTATAACCAAAGTATTAGGGTGAGTATCTCTTCCAGTTTTTTCCATAATTTGTTCCATAATTTCTTTATATTTTTGAAAATTATTCTCACAGGTTCCTTTGAAATCATTTTCGGTCTAGAATAGTATTGACTATTGACATATTATTATATGAATTTTATTTTTTATCATAAAAAGTTAGAATCGACCACACTATGTCCTTTCAGCTGGTTATTTATGAAACGGAAAGGTTTTGAAGAAAGTATCAAACTTGTGATGTGTATGGGTATTTCCTCTTTATGGATCGGCAAATATAATGTTAGGTTCAACTACATATGGACTCAAAAGTTTTGAAAAATGTACTGCTCGAAGTCAATTTTGAAATACGTGTTTGGCTCAAAAGTTTCTGCCAATAAATAGAGCTGAAATGTTCGAATTCGTGGTTAATTAATTTTTTACCGTGAATCTCGAGCTTGTGTTTGCAGTGTCCTGGTGTCGCTTTGGTTTTCGGTTTTGTCGGTGTTGGCTACAATAAGCTCACCAAATTGCTTTCAGCATCCTGAAAATATCTAATAATATAATGTATATATTGGATAATGATTTCTTTAAAAGTGCTAATTTGATCTTAATACCAAATATTATGGTTTTGTGACATTTTACGCGATATCACGCGACAACCGATCACGTTGAATAATAATTGTAAGATAAAAATCAAATTAAAAAATTCTATAAAATAAAATTAATAAAATTAAATGTTTCATTCGTGTTGTTTCCACTCTTCTGCGAATATCTCGATGTCTTTTAGAAGTGACATGATTCTGACCGGTTGTGAAACTTAAATATTCGGAAAATTGGTTTGAAATATCTTGATTCCTTCAAAAAACTTCTAAATATTGGGATGATGGCATTGAAAAAGAGACTGTAAAGAAAAGTGCCATCCTTGAACCGAATTCGTCGTCCTTGCTATTCCATCAACAGCTGATTAATTTTTATTCCAAATTGTAATAGAAAAAATTGGCTCACGGTAACTTTCAACGACTCCTGGTAGTCGTCTTCCCCAAATGTACGTTAGTTCAAAATATGACAGCAACTCCTGTGTTTTTTCTGTTACTGGAAAAAGGGCTTCAACTTCCATAAATGCGCTAATTATGTTTGCTTAAGCAGGAAGACAACGAATGAGCATTCTAAGTTCGTTATCGTGTTCATAATCACTCTAAAGGCCGATATTACGAACTTTTCATTGAACACTCTGAGAGAGATGAAAATAACAGCCAGTTATTTTTGATTCTTGATAGATAGCTCGAAAAGCATTTATTGCTGCCATTTCAAAATCAACCAAAATTTTTGTAGGGTTTGCTTTAGGAACCAAGTGTTGGGCGCTTAGGGGCGTATCACGATGGTGGTTGCTAGGAGGACAATTTGTTATTCAGAGGGACTCCTTCCTAAACGCCCATTATGATCATTATCTGTCTGCCACATGTGCACCCATGATATTGATCATGTTGGTGATGTACACACGGGTTGGAATTGATGAGCAGGTGAGCCCTGTGTTAGGACTACTCATAATATTCTCCTTTCGGGTTCTAGAATGCCGATAGGAGGACTTATATCTTCCTTATAAAATCATATCATTATACTGATTCACCTCAGGTCCAATTGAGGTTGTGTCCGAATCACTTTCTTCTTTACGCGACCGTTCGACCGAAATATTCTATCATCCATGGACACCGTCGAGACAAACAAAGATACACGACATGAAATTGTATTAAGCCCATTACAGGCAAGGCAGCTATAAATTTGAATACACCAAACAAGTTACACAGAATATTCACGCAAGACTATAAGATCACAAAACGAAATAATTTCTAATCGAATCATAACCACTACTCATATGTCTATCAACGCGCCCTGTCATGAGAATTCAGCAGAGGAGAACATAGATGATGAGATATCTAGTCGGAAATTCCCTAAGCTTAAGCAGATTTGACATGACTCAAATTCCCAGCACTGAACGTTTTACGCGGCTGTTGGATTCTAAATCGATCTCCCCTCCCGAACTTACTAACACTGCTTCATGCATACCTATGAAAATTTCCGAGCTGTTGTACCGATAGACGAACGGGTTTAACCACTTACATTACTAAAGAAATTGTTAACCCGAGTAAAAATCAATTTAAATGAGGTTCGGATAAAACTCGTAATTTAATTTAGATGGTATGAGTATACCTTACATATTAAAATAAACATTTGCTTTATGAAAAATTAATTTTAAATGCGGTTTGAGTAAATATCAAGACTAATTTGAAGAGGAGTAAATTAATTACCGGTGGGTAGACAAAAAAACCTTCCCTCTCATGCAGATACTAATTTGACTTACGGTAAATACTAATTAAAATGGCATTTCATTCAAGGATTGTTATAGTAAATTTTAATTTAAATGGTATTTCATATTCAAGCATTGGTCTATGCAACGTTGGGAACAGTTAGAATCGGCATTTATCTGTAACGAAGATGGTTTATAAATTAATTTTATGATGGACGCAGAGTGACACGACATGATGTTTATTCATCAGTATGGAATATCGTCTCGCCAAATCTAGTCTGTGTAGATTCTCCTAAGGTCGACATTGCCTAAACATTACTGAATTTATTTATGCCTTCCATTTCCGGTTTGGCTGCGTTCGACTGGATGAGTGTTTTTATGAATGACAGATTCACGGAATCATTGAGAGCATACTTAAAATTGGATAAATTTCCGCTTGTCGAAAAATGAAATAAATTTTTGCATGGGAAATATGGATATTAGTGTTTACACAGAGTCACATAGATTGACATTCGGGTGTGTAATTAAGCTTATGGTACGAAACCTGGCCTCAGGTTAAAATTCTCATACCAACTATCATGAATGTACGATTTCTGAGTATATGTATATTTTGGGATGATTCGTTGTGTTCAATTTATTCTCTCATTGGATATATTAAATCGACGAAGTGGTAGCCATCATTCAATTTCTGCTGGGTGATTATGACGAGAAAATTTCTGCGGTCAAAATGGATTTTTTGAACAGATCTCTATGCTCGATGATAAAAAAATATATGGTCGAGAAAACATCTAGCCCATAAATTCTCGATCTCGTTTGCATTGCTGAACTTAAGAATCATAGTGAATTGTACCTCTATCATCCTCGAAAAATGAAATTTCCCTCCTACTTTATTATGTCCCACTTGGCCACAATTCCAACGTGCCAATCTTCAAAGACATCTGCTGGCCATCAGCACTAGTGCCAAAGGTGCACAAACATCCTCACAAACTGGTCTCATCCATATATCCAAATCAAATTATAAAATATCATACAACTAGTTAATTGCAAGGCGCCTAAGGCGCCCGTTGACAAATCATAAAATAAATGAACAGTTTGACATACTAAATATTTATTAAAAATTCAATTTCTTGTATTCTTAAGCAATTTGAAAATTATTTCTGTTATATATGGAATATGAAAAAAAAATTGCCAAAAAAATTGTTTTTATTGAAGAAGTTCTTTTTTTTGCAAAATAAACTTAGAAAGCGCTTTTTCAAAACTCGTTATTCGTGTAAAAATTCTATGATAGTATTAGTGAGAGAGAGAATTTTTTTATGATATTGTTAGGATCAACCAATCAGCGAGCGTTATAGAATCAGTCAGTGAATCAGTCAGTGAATCAGTGATGAGCGTAATTATATTATATGTAATTTGAAAAATTACTACTCAATTATCAAAAATTTATTCTCTAGAATCGGAAATTGTCTCTAGATTTATCGATAATAATTCTCTCGTCTGTCTATCTATGTTCGTAACCATCATACATGAATTAAGATAGGACTTAATTCATCGACTTATTGAATAATTTTCCATGGACATCATACTGGCAAACTCATTTCCATACTACAGTCGTCCCTGTTGACCCTATCATCAGACTCGTATGAAAACTCAAGCTATCTCGTTGTGTAACGCTCTCATCTCGGTTCAACAATTCATCGTACACTATCATTCATCTCCTTCAAATCCTCAAATCTACCTACTCTCTCCTTTGGCCAATGATTCCTCGATCTCTGTCTCATACGACTCAATAATATCTCTATCCATGTATCCAACAGATCGTTGTGTACTGAATACATCCTTCCTAATGAGTTTCATACCTTAAATAACTTCATTTTTAGGGATATGCGATAACAAATGCATATATTATTATAACAAAAATACATATATTTATACATAACAAATAAAAATTTATTCGAACAAGAAAAATTACTTCCCAATCTTTTTCATGATTATTTTTTCTCTATTATGTCGAAGAAACAATATATCATACATAGGTAAATTATAGGGTTTCTGAAAACGGTACATTTTGAAAACGGCCGTTTTTTCTTTTATATTAATAAAGTTAAATATAATTAAAGTAAATACGTAAACAAACTCTTAAATTATTGTTTATTCATTATTTTGTGCTAAGTATCATTTATTGTTTATTAAACCACAATAATAGAATTTGAGATAAACTAGAGCATTAAGCGAATTATCTGACAATCTTGAGCACCATCTTGCGTTGAAGCTACGATATGTCGATCTGATACTATACTAAATAATTTTAAATGATTCTTCACGCTATCTGCCATGCTTTCAGCAGGACACAATCCATAAATTTCCTCGAGGCCTGTTTTAAAAGTTTTCTTTTCAATGCTTTCATGGAAGTTTATACCAAAATATCTTCTCCCACGAACTGTTGTATAATCGTCAATAGTGATGGAAAATTTTGCTCCTTACTCGATTTTCTTCTTGATTTCTTTGGTAATTTCAACCTTTTTGTCACAAAAATGATCAATAATTAACTTCATGACATCACTTTCATTGGCAGGAAGCTTGAATTCATCTCGCTGAATAGATTTTCTTATATAATTATTTCTAGTTATTGCGCAGAAAGTTATTCCGTCAGTAGCTAAGTCTGACACAATTTCATTTAATGATTGCCTTTGAACAAAATTCAACATTGTTTTCATTTTCTTATTTACTGGCTGATATGTATCCTGTGTTTCTTCATCTTCAACAAAAATTCCATGAGATTTCAAATGGTTTCTCAAAGAAGTGTATGATCCTTTTGAGCATTTATTTGATTTCCGACAATGATGACAAATACCGCTAATTTCCTTAGTAACTTTTACTTAAATTTTTGTCGCATAATCCCAAATTATGTCTGAAAAAATAAATTAAATAAGAATGCTACACAAAGTAACAACATAATTATCAAATACTTACTTGCTTAATCTCGTATTTTATGCATAAATAAAATATAAATAGCTATCACAAATATTTTTCGATCAGAACAAAATCAAAACATTGAAAAACTGAAAAACTCGAATTTTTCAAATTTATCAAAAATATCAATCAAATCAAATTCCATTATATTTCAAAATTGTAAATTATGTAACTACAGGAATACCTCGAACAGTACGGTTAATCGGTTCTAGAATTTAGCCGTACTATTTGAAACCGGACTATTCGAGGCATTCTGGCGCTAATAAATTTACGGCTTAGTACCCCTATTAAGAAATTTAAAAATCGTGATTATGATCTAGTAAACAAAAAATATTTTGTTATGTATTTTTATTTTTCTGATATTCAAGAGCAAAACAAGCATATTTAACACAGTTCTACATTTAAATATATATTTATTGAAATTTATAAGCCGGCAACTAAATCAAAAAAAAGAATTTATTTGATTGGAATACGTTTTTGGCTAAGGTCTTCTATCCATATAGATAATAGTCGCTCCATGTTAACCATTCGAGGGCTTCTAATTCTGGTTACCACTTTTGACAAATATGACCTTGCGACTTGTATTGATCTTTATTTTTCACAATTTTCCGAACTGACGCCTCGTTTATTCCCCTTTCTTTTCCTACTTTAGCAAACGAAGCCCCTTCCTCATGAAGTTTAATAACGCTAAGCTTCTGTTCTAAAGTGAGCCATTTGCGTTTTTTGGTTGTGGAGTCAGTTTTACACTTTGTTCTGCCACTCATTTTATTTTTTAAATTAAAATCTAAATATATAAAAGTCAACATACTCTACGATTAAAAATATAAAACCAACAACTGTGATCTATTATCGCGCGATCGTGAATGTATCCGTAGTGATTTTTTTTACGGTTTATTTATTCAATTTTTTATTAAAACTACAAACCAGAAATTAAACGTAACAAAACAAATTATTAAACACGTGCCGTATGATTTTATAATAACGAATAAATTCTAAAAAATTAATTTAAAAAAACTTTTTTAAATTTCGAAAATTTTATTTAATCATTTTAAAAACAATCATATTTTGAAAATTTCAAAACCGTACTATAGAGAAACCGTACTGATTGAAACCATACTATGCGAGGTATTCCTGTAATTACATTTTTTGCTTCTGATTTTCCATAATGGACAAAAAACGGAAAACGGTATCCAAAAACTACCGTTTTTTCGTTTACTTCAACAGTTTCAGAAACCCTAGTTACAGGTTACAGTTACAGGTAAGTCTACATTTTACCCTTTCGTGCTGTTTCCAGCGTAAACCAGAATACAAAATATTTTACTGCTTGATACCCGTTGAGTGATCAACGTTGGTGATGTACCCAAGTGGGTGAGCACTCGCAAAAAGTGAGCACACTATCTGCGCTATAATTGTCGGGCACTCCTTGGGTTTACGGACTATCGATAGAAGATTTATGACCGATTTGCTTCGATCCACTCAATTAAATTGTTTTCCCAAACTCTACAAAAAATACTCATTTGACTCGGTACTTGTTATCTTTGGTTGAAGATATTCGAGTTTTGCTTTTACTCGAGTAGTTCTCGTCTGTTGACTTTGTTCCGATTTATTAATGTATAATCAATATTTTACAGTATACTTAACGTACTCATTGTTTTATTTATTAGTTGCTCTCCTTTCTGTTTACCGAAACGTTTTATCTCCTAAACATAGCCGTCATGGTTTCTAAAGTGATACACAAAGATTTATGCTGTATCGTTGCTGGCGTGACATAGACTTTCTTCCACTTTAGATATTATATTTATCCGACTAATAAAATTTGGGAAATGCATGAACAAATAAAGTATATTTACATCATGACCAACATTAATTACAATTTTCTGTGGAGGCTACTAATCGTATGAATCTATAACGGGCTGCGGGAATCGTCGATATGGGATGGAATCATGATGCATACATTGTTAGCCATTTAAGCTTTCAACCCGATGTCATCACTGCTATATCAGGTTGGTTGGACAAAACATTTCATGTTTTATTTTTTTCGCCTACAAATGTATAATTCTATTGACTCCTCGATCTCATTTGATGAAAGTTCACTCGTCACAGAAAAAAATATTACAAATAACTAATGACTCATAGCACCCAGCGAATTTAGCACCTAAATTCGCATAATTGATGATATTAAATCAACGTTTTAGTAATTAGATTTCTGCTCCCCGTTTTTTATATTAATCCGGGAAAATGTTGGCAAGATTCTTCATTAAAAACGAACACAGTTAAAAACTTTATAAAGTATATTACAAAAACATAAAAATTGTTATTATTATAGAATTAAAACATGATATTGGATGAGGAATTACGTGCAAGTTGCGAATAAAGAAGAAATTATAGGATAAAAGCTTCATATATTATTCCCGAATAACCATAATTTTATGTTTTCTGCACATACTAATCCAATTAAGTCGTGTTCTAATGGGAAAAACTACATTTTTTGTCACTTGCCAGTTTCTTAAAATCCGGTTTGAATAATGTTGTTGCAATGCGCAAGCAGTGTTCCAATTTCTTACATCCTAAGCGCATTCTCTGTTTGTTCATAATAATGTTCATTGTCGAGAATGAGCTTTCACAAACATACGTTGAAGCAAACATGGTGAGTAGAGTTAATGCGATTTCACGAACAATCGGGTAACTGAACGCCGAAAGTATCCAAAAAACTTCCAGGCTAACTTGTTTATCTTGTAACTGCGTCTTTAAATCCCCATTGCTTTGAAGATCTATAAGCTGAAGCAAGAAAGTGCTTTCGTCAATCCATGTATACGTTTCAGCAGCTACACGTGCAATACATCTTTCTTTACCGACTGAGAAAGGGTTTGTAAGGAACAGGAGCAAAGTATCGTTAAATGTGAAGTTCTCAAATCGCTGTTTAAAATTTACAATCAATTTTCGAATAAAACAACTCATTTTAGCGACACATTCAACATTCAAATTAGATTTTGTTGCCTCTGCGAGGGTTGGAAAATGTAAAAATTCCCGACTTTCAATATCTTGTTCAAAAAATATTAGCTTCTTCCGAAAAGAAGTTACGTTATAATAAAGATCGGCAACATTGTGTCCTCTTCCCTGCAACTTTGTGTTCAAATCGTTCAGATGGCCAAATATATCACATAAAAATGCAACATTCATCTTAAACTTATCATCATCAAGTTTCTCTTTGAACACTGCTGCCTTTATTAATTTGCTAGTCGACAAAAACATTTTCACTTCGTCTTGTAGACACCAGAGTCGTTGAAGTACTCTTCCTTTACTGAGCCATCTAACGTCATTGTGTGCTAATAAATCGCCATATTCAGCTTCTATTTCAGTAAGAAATGATTTGAAAAGTCTATGTTGGAGTGATGAAGTTGATCGAATAAAGTTTATAAGTTTGATTGCGCTAGACATAGTATCAGCTAATTCTTCTGATAGTTGAGCGCACAGCACAGATTGGTGTATTATGCAATGAATTGTTGCAATGCATGGATTGTTATCAGCAAGCCTTTTTGATAGCCCATTCACTCTGCCAATCATGGCTGGTGCTCCATCAGTTGTCAAAGAGACCATTTTTTGCAAGTCGATTTGATTTTGAACAAAAAACATATGTATTATTTCGTAAATATCATTAGCTCCTGTGTGCTCCATCAGTGGCAGTAAACATAACAATTCCTCATAAAAGACATCTTTATAAAGAAACCGAACGTAAACGGCCAATTGTGCCACATCATTTCCATCGGTTGATTCATCCACGGCAATTGCATATTTATCCACTGATTTAAGCGCGGAGCAGAGGATCTCGAATGATTCCTCACCTAATATATCCACCCGTCGTCCGGTGGTCGTGTCTGATAGTGGAATGGAGTTGATAGTCGAAATTATCTGCGCTTTTTCATTATCGCTAAATACTGAGTCTATTACTTCCCGCATACATTCTTTTACTATTTCAGCATCACTAAATGGTTTCTTATTCTTTGCAAGAGTCCATGAAACTCTCAGGGATGCCTCCATTGCTCGTTCTTGATTCGATATGCTTTTTGTTAATATAAGTCGTGCACGTTTTAATGAAGATTGAATCGATTTTATTTTATCACGCCTGATAGTGGTATTTGGTGGGTATTCTTTCTCGAATTTGCTGTGCTTAGTTTCAAAATGTCTTTTCATATTCGACACTTTGTAAACTGCCACGCTTTCGTTGCACAACAAACAAACAGGTCGACTTCCAATTAACGGTATAACAAACAAAAATTTGTCTGTCCATGAATCATGAAATACTCTGTTCTCTGAATCAACTTTACGGTTACTGTTCATACGTGGCATTGCATTCTTTAATTTTTTTAATTACAAAAAAATCAATTTTAATGTATTAATAAAATATTTCAAATCGATGCGAATCTGCATTCAAAAATTATGGGGTAAGCAAGAAATGTATATCGCTTAAATATATTTTTTAAAAAACAACAAACCCATATTAGCTGATCTATTTTAATACGCCTTAAGGTCAAATATTATACATAAAAAAAGTACCTGTGCGTTTTTATGCAGATATCACCAAATATTTTTATATATGTGTAATATTCCAAGATATTGAAAGGGCCTTTTTCAAATTTCGGCGGGCCTGATCAGGCCCGCGGGCCGCCAGTTGAATATCCCTGCTATAGAGTATTAATATTGTTATTTATATTATTTATAATATTAATATCATTATTTAAAACAGTAAATTCATCGTCACTGATCTCAATGACAAGGTCTTTTATTTTTTGATGTAGTTTTATTTCTAGTATTATTTTGTATAATATCTACAATTTCTATATTATTTTTATTAATTGATTTAGACAGTTGTATTTTGTTTGTTTTAAATGAGGTCAAATGTTTATTATGTTCCCTATAAAACTCTATATTTTATATCCTGGGAAGTTTCGCATATAGGCCAAATAGAAAAGCTGGTGCCATTGAATTTATGGCGATAATATTTTTTCATATTATTGACATTTACTGTTGTGTTCCATTGATGAGACGCAATATTGAAAATGAAAAATATCTGATTAATTAAAAATAAGTCATATAAAATATTTATCAAATGAGTGTCATAAAATTGTGTATTTATTATAAAGACAAAATAATCTTTTTATAACATTTAATAATATTTTGTATTAATAATAAATCATTATTGTCATTATTATAAAATCATTATTATTATTATTATTATTATTATTATTATTATTATTATTATTATTATTATTATTAATATTATTATTAAAATTATCAATTATTATCTCATTATCAGTTATTTGTCAATATTTAGTTCATCTTTTAAAAATAAATTAAATTTTGAAAAATAAATGATAATTATAATTATACTATTTTATGAGAGATTAATGTTTATTATAATTATTAAATATATTAAATGTATATTTTAAAATTCATATTTTACAAAACAAATATACTCTTACATTTATATTCATCAGAATCTGATTCATCTCCAATAACAGTAGGGGGATTTTCTGTAACCTCTCCATATAAGGAGGCATCTCCAATAACAGTGGGGGCATATTCCTCGATAATTGTTTGATTGACATCGATTATCTGACAATCACCTGAAGTTTTTGTTAATTTAATAATTAAAAATAAATTTACTTGATTCCATGATAACATCAATTTCAGCCATTTTATTAATTTCGATTATTTCACAATCACCTAACAGTTTTTAATAATTTAATAATTAATAAAAATAAATTTACTCAAATCATCATCACTAATAAATATAACATCGTCAAGATCTTCGGTAACCTCGTACCATAAATTCTCAGAATTAATAATCCTAATTAAAAATAATAATGCTAATAAAATAATTTACCGTTCTCTGCAGCCAAAATGGCTCGTAAAATTTTTGATTGAAGTTCCATTTGCGTTTTGAAAAATATTTTTTAAAAGTGACGAATTTGGAAATTGTTAATGTTTATTAGATTGAAATTTTCCCTGTCCCAGCCAATCAGAATTTAGCTATACACACATGCCTTGTTAATCACACAGTATTTTCCTTGTGACTAAACTACTTTGAAAATTTATTATTATTATTATTATTATTATTATTATTATTATTATTATTATTATTATTATTATTATTATTATTATTATTATTATTATTATTATTATTATTATTATTATTATTATTATTATTATTATTATTATTATTTATTATTATTATTATTATTATTATTATTATTATTATTATTATTATTATTATTATTATTATTATTATTATTATTATTATTATTATTATTATCATCATTATTATTTTTATTATTATTATATAAGAATAGATGTAGTTGTAAACTACTTTGGTTAATTATTATTTTTATACTTAAATATTCATAAAAACTTAATTTCTGCCATCATTTCATGATTATTTGCAGGAATATTTTCATAATTTTTAATATTTTCATTGCCATGAACATTTTCATTATATAATTTATAAAGTTCTATTATCAAATTATTTACAAAATAAACTTTGTGAGTATTTAAGTATAAAAATTAGTCAATAAAAATATATAAATAAAAACTAACAGTTCGAATCTGAATCGGAGTTCGTTTCATCCCCAGTGGGAGCATGTTCCAATTCATCCCTATTGTGATATATTAACACCTATGTTGGTACTGTTAATTATGATTGTTTGTAGAATAAAGAAATTTAAAGAACCCAACAGTCTCCTTTAAAACTTTTATCGGGACTGTTGAGGTGGATGTGTATTTGATTTTTGTGTGAGTGCTAATTTTAGATGTGTTACAAATAAGTAAAATCAACTTCAATTTAACGCAAAAACGTAATAATAACAAATGTATACAACTTTTATTCAAATATAAAATAATTAACCTTAGTCCCTGGCTCTTAAAATAAAACATACGCAATTCAACATTTCATTATTCCATCATTTAGTATCCTTTCATCTATTTGGTTTGTCTATTGTTAAGGTTTTGATAGATTGTTTTCTGTTTTATTTAACTTAAAGTAAGTAATTAAAATAAAAGCATAATAAAATAATTAATTAATAAAATTTAAAAAAATAAAAAATAAATGATTCAATTGGTCTATATTTGATCTTGACATTTCATGACCTTGAACTTGAAAGTGAGCTGGAGTCCTTATTACATACTACTTATATTTTATGGTTCCATAGGTATCGGTGGTATGTAATACTAGAAGATCTGCTAATTCAACGGATGAATAAAAATGATCAATTGTGAGGCAATATCCTTTGTTTAGTAATGGTTTCATGAGTGCCATTACAACTTGCATTGACATTGGTAAATTGACATATTGTTGTTCCCGGATAATTGTTCCTTTCCCTGTATATATAAGTGATGACCATATATACCCCGATTTGGATTCGCACAAAAAATAACTTTTTATCCCAAATCCGGCTCTTTCCATTGGTAAGTATTGTACCCACCCTAATCTACCTTTGTACAACATAAGAGTTTCATCAATAGTGATGTGCTATTGCGGTGTATATGCCTCTTGGAATTTCCTATTTAGCTGAAAATATACTGGCCAAATTTTGTTGACTTTTGGCTGTGGATGTATAGCGGGGTCATATGTTGCGTTATTTACAAAATGTAGATATTTTTTTATAAAAATAAATTTTCGATATGACATCAACTTAGCATAAAACGGTGTGAAAATTGACGATCTTCTAGTCCAGTACAATTTTTCTGGTTTTTGGCAATACTCATAGCCATGGTAACGGCAAAAAAAATCCTAATTTCTGAAATGTTGGTAGACCATGTATTTTCCACATTAACGGAAGAAGTTGATGGTCTTTCTCATATAGTTTGTACATAGTACGAATTTGTTTGGTCTACAATATTTTGTACTAATTCGTCATCAAAAAAGTAGTTGAAAAATTGACTAGGGTTTGTAAACGATGAAATTTCCTCATTTATCTGCGAATTTGCAGTAAAGTCAAAAGATGTTGATGCCGCGGGTATATCGGTTTCAATATTTATTTCCGTCCATTCGTCGGATATATCATTTTGCGATTGATTTGAATCTGTTTCATTTTTGGAAATAGATACTCAAAGCGGAACATGTTGAATTGGTTTCAGAATTTTCAATATCGAACTCTCCGCTATCGCTTTCCATTCTGCAAAAAAATTGAAAAAAAACCAGATAAAATAAATGTAAAATTTTGAATATAGAAATTGATGTATAAATATAAAGTAAAAACTGCTTACTCTATTATGAAAAACAATAAAAAAAATATTTGCTAAATAATACACTTAAAATATGCAACTGAAAAACTGCATAAAACCGTGAATGCAAAGAAAAAGCACGTCTGATCGTGCTTGTTTTGTTATACGCATGCCACTGGCGCACGAATAAAATTCGAACGAGCATACAATTAATATACAATGAAATACAAACGGGCGAGAACATATCACTCCAGATAAAAATATAAAAATATTATTTATAAGTGGCGAGAGCCACTCGGGATAGTGCAAATCGAAACTTATTTGATAAAAGTAATTAAAACTCCTATAGATTTAGGTAGTGATATTCGAGTTTCAAAATCAAATTGAACTTTAATATGATTAATTATCAGTTTTAAAATTTAAAAAAATTATTCTAATCAATGGAAATCTTACCATCTTAGCACAACTTACTTAATATCAGCGAATGTCCTATTTAAGTATGATTTTGTCATAAATAAATGTTTGGCTGCGTTATGATTTTTTTTGGTAAAATAAATGGTTGCGGTTAAAGATTTCCTTAATTAGTAAGTACATGGAACGTTGCAGTAAATTGGGAAAACAATCTCGTGAAAGGGACCAAAGCAAATCGGACATAGAAACTTTTCACTTTCTCCACATTCGCTGGGTCTGGTTTAACGCCGTCTCGAGAGATAAATACAAATAATTGTAATAAAAACTATTAAAATAAGGATAACTATTATAATTCTAATAATTTTAAAAATAATTATGATAATTTGAATTTGAATAACAGAGATATTAAAAAATACATTGAAAACTTTTTTAATTTGTTTCAATTGGTGGGTTACAGGTAATCAAACATTTTACCTTGTTGTGCTGTGCAGCGTAACACAGAATATAATGGTTTTCGACCGCTTGACACCCATTGAGTATCACGCCTTGAATATTGAAATAATCCCTTGGTATAACGTATTTAGTGGTAAATATTGAATTTTAATATTTGGATGATGTATATTTTCTGGATGACCGGGCGCATTATCCAAGAGTAAGAGAACTTTGAACGGAAGGTTTTTCTTTTTCAAATAACTTTCTACTTCTGGGATAAAACATGCATTAAACCACTGCGTAAATATTACAACAGTCATCCAGGCTTTTATTTTGGACATCCAATGAATAGGAAGAATTTTAATATTTACACATTTCATTGCTCTGGGTTTTAAAGCTCTATTAATTAAAAGAGGTTCATCATGTAATCTCCTGGCGCATTACCACAAAACATTAACGTCTCTCTATCTTTAGAGGCTTTTAAACCACTTGCCGTTTTCTCAGTTTTTGCAATAAATGTTTTACTAGGCATTTTTTTCCAGAAAAGTCCTGTTTCATCAGCATTGGAAACTTGGTGCGGTGAATAACAATTTTCATTTATTATCTTCAGCAATTGTGGTTAAAATATCTTAGTGGCATTTTCGTCGGCAGAAGCAGCCTCACCCTTTATCTTGAGATTGTGTAACGAGTATCTTCTTTTAAATTTTTCTAACCATCCCTAGGTCGCTGTAAAATCATGTTTTTTTTCTTCAGATGATATAGACTGATCATTCTCCGCTAGAAACTTATAAATTTTTTTAGATTTTTCTTTTATTGCATTAGTGTCAATTGGTAATCTTTTTTGTGTGTGATCTTCTATCCATATTGTAAGATGATATAATAATTTCCAAAGAATTACTTACATAACCAGGTCACTAGACCTTGATATCTATTGAATGATGCGGGAATGCTTGTATAACTAAATTAAGTAAGTATGTTTGTCTTCTGTGTCAACAGTATCACTTAAACTAATAATTCTCCCTTTTGTAGATTACGCAATTCAATGTACTATAAATAGTATAACGATTGTGTGTTCCGTTTAGATTTTTGTAGTGAATAAAGATTTCTATAAACTATGTCTTCTTCTAACATGGCGACCACGCCAGGACTCCAGAACTATATCAAGCCACCTAATCAATTGCTGCCAAATGGTGATTTAGAAATTTTTATTTTGGAATTGAAGAGATTTTTCGAAGTCACTCAACAACCGCAAGAAACTCAAGAAATTTTTACCAAGGCCTTTCTGTCGGTAGAGTTGATCCAGAAATATGAAGAAGTACAGAGCGATTATTCAGGCTATGAAGAAAGATTAAGAAAAGCGTTCGAGCCAAGGAAAAATCTAGCCATGGATCTAGACGCAGCTTTAAGATATCGAAAAGGAAATGACTCGTGCACCGAATTTTTCAATACAGTGGAAAAGCTCGTCGACAATGTTCTTCGACACAAATTAACAAAACCGGCATTAATGTTATTTTTAATGCAGAATGCAATGGAAGATATGGAAACAAAAAAAGAATTGAAATTAAGAGAAGTTAAATCAGTAGATAAGGCCAAGGAAGTGATATCAAGAATGGAAGAAATTCAAAAAGAGCTTTCAAGTGAACAATCATTAGCATCTCTACATGAAAATAAATCATATGCGGAGACAGTCAAAAGTCCGAGAAAAACTCAGTTTGTACCAACAGAATAAGACGCCAATATTTTCTAACTCTAGAACCAATGAGGCCGCGAACTTCAATATGCCAAATAAAAGTGACTGGAAGAACGGAACCAGGCGATTTAGACTGCAGAGATGTTGGGCGTGTGGGAGCAAGGACATATTCGAGCAGAATGCCCAAACGTAAAATGCTCTCAATGTTCCAAAAATGGTCATTTCAAGTATCAATGTTGGGACATCAGAAGAAATTCAGTTAATACAGAAGCATATTACAACGGAAGAAATTATGATAGAAATCAAAACAATTTGGACCCAGAGGACAATATCAAAGCAGAAACCAATCTTCAGACAGAGGACCACATCGAAGACAATGCAATGCGATATACGACTACGAATACGAGGAAGGAGAGCTGATTCAACAGGATGACATGCAAAAAGATTGCGAACAGCTAAAAGGGGAGGCTCCAGTTTCAAGGGAGTTGCTAGGAGCCATAAATTTGGTTTAAGTAAGTATATTGTTGACACAGAATGTTTGAATTTGAATGCTTGTGATTTCAAGATTTCCGTAATGAATGAATTTGAAGATGATTTAAAAATTAATGATGT
Source organism: Schmidtea polychroa (assembly GCA_959609185.1). NCBI lineage: Eukaryota > Metazoa > Platyhelminthes > Tricladida > Dugesiidae > Schmidtea > Schmidtea polychroa. The sequence goes on from CAUHTR010000202.1 coordinate 94,202, forward strand.
AATTATGAATGATTGTGAATGTTTGACTTTGAAAATTATTTTGAATATAGTTTTTATGAAATTAATAACAAAATTGATAAGATTATGAGTATCGATATAATTAATAATAAAGTTAATGAAATAAAGAAAGACCTTTTGCACCTAATTCGTTTACGAAAGAATGAATGGCAGACCTAGTGTAGGTATTTGGCTGGAAAATAAAATAAAAGTTGATTGTCTTTTGGATACCGGGGCTAGAATAAACGTGATTAGCGAAGATGTTGTTAGTAAATTAAAGATGCGTGATAAAATAGGGGAATCCAATATTATGGTTACATGTGCAAACGAGAGCACACTTAAATCATAGGAACAATATTACTAAAAGTGAGAATTTCGGGATTAGAATTGGTAATAAGATTCTTTGTGGCAAATAAGATTAACCCGAGCGTAATTGCAGGCGTAGAAATGATGAATTGTTTTGATATTAAATTACAGGCAGTAACTAAAGTAAAATTAAAAAATCAATTAATGAATTTAGAGGAAAACAATTTGAAAGGAATTATCGACCCAACGATTAATAAATTACTTAAAGAATTTTCGGATATATTCATGAAAAATAAATGGGATGTAGGAAAAACACAGTTAATTAAACATAAGATAGTGACAATTAATCCTAGACGTCAGCCGATTCATATTGCTCACAAAATACAAGACATGCTAAAAGACATGGAAGAAGCAGGAATTATAAAAAAATGTGACTCGGTGTGGAATAGCCCATTGGTATGTGTGTTAAAAAAGAATAAATCAGATATTAGAATATGTTTGGATTTTCGGGCACTAAATGCAATTACGGAGAGACCTCGATTTCCAATACCAAATATTGAAGAGATGATGGATATCCTAAATGGAGCACAGATATTTAGCACTATCGATCTTGGTAATGCTTATTATCAAGTGGAATTAGAAGAGGAATCAAAAATAAAGACTGCATTTTCAACAAAGATGGTCAATATTGTTTTAACCGAATGCCTTTTGGAATTGCAGCTGCTCCAGCAACTTTTCAAAATTAATGACTCAAGTTTTGGGTGATCTTAATTGGAGAGAAGCAATTGTTTATTTAGACGATATCCTTATATTTGCAGACAATGAAATCGAACATAAAAAAAGACTAGAAAGAGTTTTTCGAAAGATTCAAGAAGCTGGTTTGAAAATAAGCTTAGAAAAATGTTGTTTTAACAAACTAGAAATCAAATTTTTGGGACACATTATAAATAAAAATGGTATTAAGACAGATTATGAAAAGATAAAAGCAATGCAAGAATATGAAAAACCAAAATGTATTAAACGTTTAAGAAGCTTTCTAGGCTTAACAAATTATTATCGAAAATTTGTTAAAGATTACGCCAAGTATGCAAGACCATTAGAAAGGTTATGTGGGTCTAACAAAGATAAACTTATATGGACTGAAGAATGTGAAACAAATTTCAACACGCTAAAGAAAGCGTTAACGTCTACCCCAGTACTAGGATTTCCAGATTTACGAAAAACCTTTATTTTAGATACAGATGCTAGTTTCGATACGATTGGGGGAGTGCTTTCGCAGTTGAGTAGTAATGGACAAGAACAAGTTATTGCATATGGATCAAAGACAATGAATAAGCACGAAATCGGTTACTGCATTACGCGAAAGGAATTGCTTGCAATCTATCATTTTACTCAGCATTTCAAACACTATCTATATGGAAAAGATTTACTTTAAGAACCGATCATAAAGCTATAACCTTTATGATAAATACAAAAAAGCCAATTACAGCACAATTCCAGACATGGATTAACTATTTAAGTGGGCTAGATATCAATTAGAATACAGAAAAGGAGAATTGCATGCTAACGCAGATGCCCTATCAAGGAAAGACTGTACTTCATGTAGTCAGTGCCAAACAGTTCATGAAAACGCCAAGGTAGATAAAATAAAACTAAAATATTGGCCATAGAAAATATGGACCAAGAAATAAGAGTAAATAATGAAGGCATAATTTTTAATATACATAAAGACTTATGTCACGCAGGGGTAAAAAAAATTTACGAATATGCACGGAATATATGAAAATGAAAATTAGTGAAAATGAAGTTAGAAGAGTGATTGAAAATTGTGAACAGTGTCAGAAACGGAAGACGTGGACAAGACGAACAAAAGAACCGCTGATTAAACAGAGTACAGATGAAGTTTTCAAAGAGATATTTATTGATTTCTGTGGACCATTTAAGAAAACAATTCATGGAAAACAATATATTTTAGCTATAATTGATCAATTCAGTAGGTATATATCATTGACGGCAGTTGCTCATCAGGATGAAAAGACGACGGCAAAGATTTTAAGAGAAAATTGGATTTTGAAATTTGGTGCCCCTAAAATAATTCACTCCGATAGAGGAAAAACATTTGAATCTCAACTCCCTTTAGAAGTGTTGAAAACGCATCATATTACAATAATATATTCAAGCCCATATCATCATAGTACAAACGGTTTAGTTGAGAGGCAATTTAGAACTATAAGGGATGCAATTGCAATTACGTTAAAAGACAAACGGCATAAAGATTGGGCAGAAATATTGCCAGATGTGGAATTTATGTTAAATGCTACGATACAGCAGACAACCGGATTTTCGCCCTCTGAAATAATATTTGGGCGGAATATTTGTAGACAATGGATGGAAAAAGAGAATTTGGATATACAAAATAATGATGCTAATAATCGGAGAAGGGAGATCGTGGAGGGAATTAAACATAAACAAAACATAGAAAAGAATTTAATTACACAAAATTATAGGAATTTTGAAGTTGGAGACCAAGTATTGGTTAAAAAAGAAAATACTAGAAAGATGGATGAACGTTATGAAGGGCCTTATGAATAACTGGAAAACGACATGACAGAAGCTATGTTCTAAAGAATAAGCAAGGCAAAGAAATAATTCGAAATGTAGAATGGATCAAAAGTTTTAAATGGAGGGGGATGTAAGATGATATAATAATTTCCAAAGAATTACTTACATAACCAGGTCACTAGACCTTGATATCTATTGAATGATGCGGGAATGCTTGTATAACTAAATTAAGTAAGTATGTTTGTCTTCTGTGTCAACAGTATCACTTAAACTAATAATTCTCCCTTTTGTAGATTACGCAATTCAATGTACTATAAATAGTATAACGATTGTGTGTTCCGTTTAGATTTTTGTAGTGAATAAAGATTTCTATAAAACTATGTCTTCATCTAACACATATCATTAAGACTTTTTCTATTTCTCCATAATGGGATCTCTAACGTATGAGGTATATTTAGAACTGATCAAGTATCCGGAGGTGACACTTCTTCTAACAGTTATTTCGTTTTTTTAATTGTACGAACAGTAGATTCATTCAGTTTATATGTTTTTGCAAAACTTTCACCTTTCTGAAAGGAATCCAGAATTTGAATCTTCACATCTAATGAGATTGTGTTTCTTTTCTTCTTTGTATTTNTGAATTTAGCTACTAAATTATTTCAATGGAAGAATGTTTGGTATCTGTAACAATTAAATAAAATTCATATTTTGAAGAATTTTCTATGGATTTTAAAAGAATTGATATATTAACGGGCTCAAGTGGGTGAAATTAAGGGATATAGCCGGTTGGATTTAGTGAGGATTTGGTTAAGATGGGAATATATGATTTTTAAGGAATATATTCGGTTGGATGTTTAAAGGGGTAGAAATATTTGGTGAGGGATCGGTTAAGGTGGAAATGTTTTGAATATCTCTATTTAAATCGACAATTTTCTTATTGGTAAAATATCAATGTTTCAAGGGAAATAGTCAGTATTTAGCTATGAGTCAATAATAGTTCCTGTGAAATTATATCGTTTTAGGTTTATTAGGTTGTAATGAATGTAATTGCTCAGTAATTTAGATTTATGTTTTACTTTAGAACCAGTTTTTATTAATTTTCTAATAATTATCCACGGTTTTATTAAGTCGTTTAGGGTTAATGATCAATTTACTTGGTTTTGACAATGAAATATTTGAAATCTTTAGAATTAATTGGGATTGATATCAAAAGCTATTGCTTTAAATTATTTTATTTAAGAATTTATTTTATTCATTGTGGGGATAACAGTGACAAAACTTGAGAAATATTGACTTAAAAGTTGGAAATCGACAACAGCTAAAGAAAATTGATCTTTATTGAAGGAATTTTATGATTTTAATTAGATTTCTAGATATTAAATCGGTTGAATATTAAGGGTAAAATCTATTGAAGGAATATTGTTATCGGATGGATAAATCTTTCAATGATATTTTGCTAAATTACCTTTGCTAAATATTATTTTAAATGACTAAAAAAGAGAAATTTAAGCAATATCCATAAATTGATCACACAAAATATCAATGTTTTGGTAAAAGTTACTCAAAAATCCCTATTTAAAAATGTTAACCATATATTTCTCACAAAGATATATTACACCCAATGATCATCTCATTAAATTAGAAAAGAATTGTAACCCTATATTTCTAACTAATAAGCACCTTAATTGGTTAAATGATAACCAAATGATCATGTTTCTATTATAACTCCTTTTTGACTCGAACAAAGACAGAAATTTACTCCAAATGATAAAGACTTTCTACCAAAATTATCAATGAATATATGTTGTTATTAATGATTATGCATATCTCACTAAATTATCTAAGAATTTTTAACTAATATACATATGCCTTAATTAATATACCCTTGCGACATGTTGAGTGCGACCAGTACCCTTGCGACTAATACCCATAGGGGGACAGAATATTTTGTCGGATAAATTCAGACTATATATTTAAAAATTTACAATATGCTATGGTTTTTATTGATTAATTTGTTGTATATTGCATTGATACATCAAAATGTTAGATAATATTTATAAATTAACTAAAAAATACACAAAAATACACAAAATACTATATTACCTAAGAATTCTGTTATGTTTCTAGTTAAATAATTGAAATAATTGGTATCAATGTATCAACTATATCAAAATAATAACCAAGACCATTGTAACACATAATGTCAACTTTAAAATATTGGTTAGGGTTTCTTCTACTTTTCGATCATCTTCATGGTTCTTGCGAAGATATTTTTTCCATTTTGATGAACTCATGGGTATCCCTTCATCATATCATCACCATTTGGTAGTTGCGCCCAATATATTTAATTACCAAGATTATTTCATATTATTCAATGTTTGAAAATTTTCTATATTATAGTACCGTCATTATGTATGGTAATAATTCATTTGACTTTGATATTGTATTGATTTGTATTGAGAACTTACATGTATATAGTATGATATTCATTAATCAGTGTTGAATAGGCTTGACAATTGTGAACATTCTTCTTGTGACACTTAGAACAAACAATTACGTGACCACACGGTAAATACAAAACCGAAACTTGATTTTCTTTACAAATTGAAATACCTTTTCTTAACATCGTTCAGTTTTTCCGTTAGCTTATTTTCAATCAGTGTAAAATTTTTATGAAATAATTTTCCAAGTCAAAATTAAATACAAATTTATATTAAATTAATTTCAAAGACAGATTTCAATTAACCACTACTAATAAAAATAATAGTAAATGAAAAGGATAAATTTTAAAACTAACTAATAAATTTAGAAAGAGAATGAGAATTGATAGTAATAATTAAATTAAAGTAAATTATGGACATAAATTTTTAATTAAAGTAATAATTTTTAATCTATTATAAAAAAGTTTGAATGATAGTCAGGTTTTGAGAAATGAAAATTTTAATGAAATAGTTTTTAAAGAAAATTTAGATGCAAATTTTACAAATAATAATAATGATAATAATGTTAATAAAATAATATTAATAAAAATAATAATAATAATAATAAAATAATACTTTATATTGCTAAGCATTAATAATGTAATTATATTTGAATATTTTTTATTCATGTATAACAATTAATTAAAACAAATATAAATAATATTAATAGATTAAATTAATTAAAATGGAATTGAGAAATGATGCAGTATATCAAATTATTGATCCAAGGGCTGTGGGAAAACATTATTTGTTTGTAAATTATTACAATCAAATATGTTTAAGTCAAAATTTAAAAGGTCAACCAGATACTTACAATCAAATACTTACAACAATGTATTTCTAACAAACAGCTAGATACCAAATACTTTCAACATGATACCACGTACTAACTAACTCTCAAACAACCAGATACTTACAACTAACTACTTACAATCAACTAAATATTCTTCATTGTATTTTATGAAATGCTTTTTAAATTAATTTTTTATCTGTCTTCAAAATATGTTTAATTACAATCAGTAGAAAAACCTTTTCAAAATGTCTAAATTTAACAAAAATGATGATTTTCATCAAAAAATGAATAATTGTCAACTCATCACTACGTGGGATTGATGATAATTTAAATTAAAATGAAAGACTATAGAATTCTAATTTACAAAACATTCTTCTTTTAATTGATTACTACTGACTTATTATTGCAATGTAAAAATCGCATTCAATAAATACTTATTGTTGATCAGTTTTATTATATATACTCTGAGTTTATCCGACAGGATGTTTTGACCCCCTAAGGGTACTGGTCGTAAGGGTATTGCTAACACTCAACCCCCACCTACCCATTTACTAGATACTAGATACCAACAACCAGCTAACAACTAGATACTAAGTACTTACAACCGACAACAACCAGGTACTAAGCATTATCAACCTACAACTATATATCAACAATCAGTAAACATTGTATAGATCATGTTGTTGAAAATGTTATGAACTGTGGAGATGATGAATGTGAATGTGGTAATAAATTTTAGTGTATATTTAAAGTATAATATTTAGAATTTCTTTGTTAAAGTTTTGTCTTGAATATTTTTACCAGTAACTTTGTGAACAGTACCCTGTGACTTGTTGAGTGTGAGCAGTACCCATGTGACTTGTTGAGTGTGAGCAGTATCCCTGCTAGCAATACCCTTAGGGGGACAGAATATTTTGTCGGATAGACTAGGAGTATATATATTAATAATAATAATAATAATAATAATAATAATAATAATAATAATAATAATAATAATAATAATAATAATAATAATAATAATAATAATAATAATAATAATAATAATAATAATAATAATAATAATAATAATAATAATAATAATAATAATAAGAAGAATAATAATAATAATAAAACTTAGAAAATAATAATATTTTTTAAAATAATAAAATGACCTTGAAAAAATAAATGACCTTGAAAAAATAAATGACCTTGAAAAAGTAAATGACCTTGAAAAAATAAATGACCTTGAAAAAATAAATGACCTTGAAAAAATAAATGAACTTGAAAAAATAATATTTTGAAAAAAATAGACAAATGACCTTGAAAATGGTCTCGGGAAAACTTTAATTACTTTGTCAATATTAATGATGATGATACCTCTATGGCTCATTCGAAAGGTCTTGCACTAAGCTTCAAAATAAGCTATCGAATGATGAAATAAAATGATGGGAACGATAACCTTTGGGCAAACAAAAACCAGGAGCCCGCTAGAACACTTAATAATATTTTTGAAAATAATAATAATATTTTAAAAAATAATAATATGACCTTGTTGATTCATCCTAATGAGTCATATGACCTTGGGTGAGTCACGCGACCTTGAAACGACCTGGATGAGTCATGGTCTTTGTTTAAATGACCTTGATGAGTCATATGTCTTTGTTTAAAATTTGACCTTGAAAAATAAATGACCTTGACATTTTATTTTTAAAAAAAAATTTTTTTTCCCGGGGGGGGGAGGGGTATATGATCTAGCGGTGACCCATCCATCTACTACTATACTAATTCAAATTTATGGCAATGAGGAAAAATATGGAAAAAAATGAATTAAAAAAATAAAAGAAATTGGAAAATTATCCAAAACAACAAAAAATAATTCAGCTCAATAAAAATAGATATGGTAAAATGACATACTGTTCGATCCTGATTGCCTGGTTCATGACCCAAAAAAGTATAAAAGCCATCACTTTAGCAGTCTTTTTCATCTTAATTTTTCAATTACTATAGGTAAAATTGTTTTATACTTTAATTTCAAATCTCAATTTTTCAATTATTATAGTTACTATAGGCATTCAACAACTCAACCGATAATCAATTTTTGATTGTTCAAATTTTTGTAGCCATCTCATTGCAATTTATTTCAAGCCGTTTAAGCCCATTCACTCGGACAACTATAATAAATGTTTGTTTGTTATTTATGTTGATAGCTCATTATAGTTTTTTTAATGTTGTACATTAACCAGATGTAATTAACATTAAATTTTATTTTATCGCTCATTTACTTTTTCACCTTTCGTAAACATTTTAATATTTAGGTTTTTAGAAGTAGTTTGATTTTATTTATGCGATTTAGTTTTTATGAATTTTATGCATCGACTGAATAGATACGCCGGTCAAAGGCAAAGGAGACTCGCTGCTTTCTTATCTTATGGACTAGGTATCTCAGTCAAGCTGGGTCAGTACGATTCAGTTGATAGTTCAAAGGGACTTCCTGATTCAAAGAAACTGATCATTTTATATTGTAGCGTTTCATTTAGGAATAGAGTTAGATATGACAATTCGAAAAGAGTAGGGTAACATGTAGACCTAGGAACAAATACGTATGACGTCATCGATGACATAACAAAGGCATATCCCCCTTAGTGGACCCGGGGGAAGGAGGGGTATTTTTTTCTTAAGGTCAGTTTAAGGGCATAGAAAATTTTAAGGTCAAATTTTAAGGTCAATGCCATTTTGAGGATAGTTTAAGGTCAAAGTCAATTTTAGATTATTCTAAGGTCAAATTAAAAAAAAAGACATTTTAAACAAAGACATATGACGTAAAAAAGATATATGACTCATCATTTTGAACAAAGACATATAACGAAACAAATACATTTTACGGAACAAAGACATATGACTCATCATATTTTGAATTTCTAAAGGTCGAATAACGTCAGACCTTCAACCAAAGGTATCATTCGAAAGGTCTTGAAGAGCTCTATCCTCAACCCTCGACCAATTATTATTATTATTAAAATTATTAATATTATTATTATTATATATTCCGAGTTTATCCGACAAGATATTCTGTCCCCCTATGAGTATTGCTAACAAGAGTACTGCTCACATTCAAGCCTATACATTAAATACACATTAATTTAACAATGATTTACTCATATTATTAATATTATTATTAAAATTGTTATTTGTACACACATTGCACTGAGTAGCAATAACGCATTCATTTTGTATCGAATCAAATCTCTTATGTTTTACATTTAAACTAACCAATCAGAATCATAACCAGTATTAGTATAAATAAAACATATTTAAAATTATTGTACAATGTCACAATCAAATTTTGCTGAAAACATCTTAAAAGGTTTGGTTAATGATAATATCGCTCAAAGCCTCAGTTTCCGAGTAAAAACGGGCTAAGAAAATCATTGAGGGAAACCATGTCGACTACCAGACAATGCTTGATATTGAATGTCTGGAGACGAAGAAATTTCATTTCAATAGGATCTTCGACATTCGACTAGAATAATCATAGAATTTACCTATATGAAGATTATTATAGACAAAAGTCTATACGATGCTGATCACTACGCTGACCACTATTAATGGTCTCTAGAAGTAATTTATTATTATTATTATTATTATTATTATTATTATTATTATTATTATTATTATTATTATTATTATTATTATTATTATTATTATTATTATTATCATTATTATTATTATTATTATTATTATTATTATTATTATTATTATTAAAGAACGAATAACGTATTCGAGTGATTGAAGGTAGCACTCACAACGGCACCGATCCTACGAGGAGTTCATTTTAGATACTGATTCCAATTTTGATATCATTGGAGCAGTGCTTTCACAAAGAGATAAAGATGAAAAGGAGAGAGTAATTGCATATGGATCACACTCGATGACGAGCCATGAAAAAGGATAATGCATTACAAGGAAGGAACTATTGGCGGTATACTATTTTTGTATTCATTTTAAGCACTATCTCTACGGAAGGAGATTCACGCTAAGGATATACCACAAGGCGATCACGTTTATGATGACGACCAAGAAGCCAATTAATTCACAATTCCAAAGCTGGATCAATTATTTGAGCAGTTTGAATATAATCGTTGAATACAAATAGAGGGTTAATCACCAAAATGCAGACATGGTGTCCAGAATTAAATGTGAAACGTGTGTTCAATGTCAAATGGCTCATGTAGAAGCTAAGAAAGGAAAGATAAAAACTAGATTACTAGACTCAATCAGAGAAGAAGGTAGAAGCACTAATCAACAGGGAAATTTGAAGAAGAATTACGAAAGAAAACGATGATACCAAAAAACAAGATACAAGAAACAATAAATGAAAAACATTGACTATTGTGTCATGCTGGAGTCGAGAAGATAGCTGATTATATGAAAGATAGATTTATTGGGAAAAACCTGTGGAGTCAGATTCAGGAAACTATTCGAAGTTGTGAGACTTGTCAAAAAACCAAGGCTATAATAATTACAACGAAGGAACCAGTAAAAAAACTAGAATCAACCGAAATGTTAAAAATTATATTCGTCGATATATGTGGACCAATGCAAGAAACAAAAGGACGTAAGAAATATATATTGGGTATAATATACCAGTATAGTAAGTATCAAGTCCTGACAGCTATAACAAGACAAGACGAGGAAACAATAAAGAAAAAGATTTTAGAAAAATGGATTTTAAGATTTGGATGACCAAAGAAGATAAGAGTTGATTGTGGGAAGGCGTTTGAATCAGGAATGATGAGAGGATTCACAAAGAAACTTGATATTAAGTTATGTTTTTCGAGTCCATACCATCACCAAACAAATGGACAGATAGAAAGGCAATTCAGGACAATATGAGAGCTGATAAATGCTACAGAATGAAGACGGATTGGGCAGAGATACTACCAGAAGTCGAATTTACAATAAATGCAACCAAACAAAAAACGATAGGAAAAAGGCCGCCAGAGATAGTGTTTGGAAAAAAGATTAGCAGGGGAAAATGGTACGGATCAAAAGAAAAACAGGTAAAGGAAGAACAAGAAGAACAATGATTGAGGAAATTCAGGAGAAGATGTGTTAGTAAAATTAGAAACACGCAACAAAAGCCAGGACAGATATGAGGGACCATATAAAGTGATCAAGAAAGTTCATGACAGACGATATATCTTAAGAAACGAGAATGGTAAAAAGATTGAAAGAAACATTGAAAAACTTTAAAAACTTTCTTAAGGAGGGGGATATGAGGAAGTTGAAAAATTCTTAAATATTTAATTAGAAATTTTGTTAAATTTAAAAAATATTTTTATTGAAAAATATGTTTAAAAGAAGATTGAAATTTAGCATTTTTAAAAAATATTTTTATAGAAAAATATTTTTAAAAAAAAATTGAAATTTGTTTAAATAACAAACAAAAGAAGATACAAGTTTTTTGAGAGTAAAATTTATTGAATAAAATTTATGGAATTATTTAGTGATTTGGAACCAGATGTTAATGTTGTAGCGGATGCAAATAAAATAAATTGATATCTCACAGCATTCACCGTACCGGGCAACAATAGATCAATAATTTAGGACGGTCACTTAAGTATTGATACGTATAGCACCAGCACGAAGGGTGGTGTAGATAAAACGATGAAAGGAGTTAGTATACAGGGGAACTAAGTCATCAATAATAATCATTCATCCTAACTTTCAGAGGAAACCAATACGTCCGAAGATCTACTTTCAATATGCGTTTATGTTTCACATCATTAAATTCCACTGAGATTATACACATTAATATGTTTAAACTCTGGAATTAACTATAATAACTTACCTTTGATAGATAAAAATACCACTGGACCATGACCATACATTAAGAGAAAAAGAAGAACCCACTAAAAATCTCATACCCGAAAATTCGTTATTAGACAATGAAGGCACGCATGAAACCGAAAATTACTCTCACGGTCATCACCAGACCTGGCCATTCTTTCTAGTTCTGATATTGTAATGGTGTGTTGTTTTTTTTTATTTTTTCTTTATTGACAAGTTTGGCTCGAAATCTTGACAATCGTATAATCGTATAATAATTTTAAATGCATGTATTACATGGTATTAAACGAATTATGAGGCGAGACCATGAAAATAATAACGAATACTTGTAAAATATTAAAATATTAAACGGAATCAGTGGATGGTGAGATTCCAGATAAACCACTTTTCAAACCAGTTGGTATAGTACAAACGTTACCTAGTCATGGGTATCATTCGAATAAGATTAAATTATGCAGTTTAATGCTAGCTATAAAAACGAGATGTCAACATATTTGAGCCAATGATTATTAATAAATTTATTAGTAGGTAGTTAGTAACCCCCTTCAGCAATGAAGTGATAGAATAAATTTTTGATGATGACTTTGTAATGATATTGAATTTGACTAAACAATCTTTACAATAATTTTTTAAGAATATTTCCATTTACACATTGATGAACTTTTAAAAAACATAAGCTAAGAAACCAGTTAACTTTATCAAGGACTTTAAATTTCCTTGAAAATGATTGGCTGAATCGTTGAAGAATTATTATCAATCAATATATATCATCTCTAGTTAGGTATTTGATGGTAAATATTCGAAGAAAACTTTAGTGAATTTTAATCTTTTAGTGGGTTCTTATTGTTGAGGTCTCACTTTTTTAAAACCCCAACTTACTGGTTCTTATATAATTATTTGAATAGAAATAAGTCTGTTTAACAAAATTTTATTAATAAATAAAATTAACCTTTGAATTACAAAGATTTATCTTTTAAGCCTTTCAGAACTTCACTAATCAACGATGCGTGTTGTATATTGTTAATATGTATGTCGTGCGTGTTATATTATAATTGCAGAATCAATATGTTAGACGTTCTGTACTGTCTTATTTTGAAATCTTGTAGAGATTGCCTCTTCAAGATTCAGGAATAATTCAAGAAATTTTTGGGCGAATTTACTAAATTTTGGTGTGGTATATATACCATTTTTAAGTGACTGTAAAATAAAATATTTTAATTTCCGGCATATACGCACGGAATATTATATTATATTTACTTTCTATAATATTAATTAAAAATTATTCTTCCATTATTTGCCTTGCATGTTTATAAAAAGTATTTAATTAAAACTTTATATTAATCTATTTGTTAATTTGCGTGCTTATATTTAATTACTTATTTATATTTTCCTAAGAAAACCAAAACTCTAAAATATTAAATTACAGATTTATATTTTCCTAAGAAAATTAAAACTCTAAAATTTATATTAATTTATATATAATAATTTATATTAATTTATTTATTAAAATATTTTCCTTTGTATTTATATATTAAATGTATTATCACATATATACACCGATTAAAAGGAATAAAATTAAAATAAAATATAACATCGTGTATCCATAATAACATATTTACAATCATTCAGGATCATAGCGAATAGTCAATAATAATATAAATGAATGTCATACACAGTAAATATATACATTGTTAATTAGATCACAAAGGATAATTATTGTTTTTTGAATTGTATTGGATTGGATTGAACTATTGGGGAATTGGATTGATAGGTATGGTGAAGCTTTAAAGATATGGAGAAGTTTTGTATAATTCCGCTCTTCGGCGAACACATTAACCCTATGTTTGTTTGGCCCCGTTCTGTAATACTTATCTAGGGTAAATGTAGTAATGGACCTGCCCTCATCATCTAACATTATTATATAGATACTAAATTTATTTCAATGGAAAAATGTTTGGTGTCTGTAACAGTTATTGATAATTATTTCAATGGAAAGATGTTTGGTGTCTGTAACATTTAATGAAAATTCATATTTTTGAAGAATTCTATAATGATTTTAAGAGGATTGACTGAATTAAAGGGGATATAACCTCAAGGGATTTAGGTGGTTAGATATTGATGTTTAAAAGGATAGAAATATTTGGTGAGAGAGTAGGGTAACATGTGGACCCAGGAACAAAGGAAATTACGTCATAACCCCCGGGGGAGGGGGTAAAAAAATTTTTTTAATTGTTTTTTAAATTAAAAAAAAAATCTAAGGTCACGGTAAGGTCATAGTAAGGCCAAAGTCGATTTTAGGTCAGTTTAAGGTCAAATCCTGAGGTCAAAGTCGATTTTAGATCATTTTAAGGTAAAAATTTAAGGTCAACTGCGATTTTAGGCCAGCTTAAGGTCAAATATTTAAACAAAAATATATTACGTAACAAAGACATTTAAGGAACAAAGACATATGACTCATCATTTAAACAAAGAACTATTACGTAACAAAGACATTTTATCAAACAAAGACATATGACTCATCAATTTAAACAAACCATTCTATACAAAGAAACATGGGTACAAGATGAGAATGAGATGGGTCCCAAACGGCGATGAAACCTTTAAAGACCAGTATACGTCCCTATTTATGCAAATCTGTAAAGGAGACTTTGATAACCTA
>CAUHTR010000202.1:108858-169905 GCA_959609185.1 Schmidtea polychroa
CCAAAAGCAATTACGAAAGGCAAGAATCCGGAAATCCGAGAAAAATCAATAAATGGTAAAATCATCGAAATCGAATGGGGAAAACGGGACAGGTATAGATTAGCTAATGGTCAACAAGATGATGTTTAGGGATTTATCAGAAAATGGTTAGGAAGAGTCGAAAAGCATTCAAATGTATTAAAACAGAAAACGTTAATTAATTAATTAATTGGCTAATGGAAAACCCGAGCTAATGGGAAACCCGAGCCAATGGAGAACCCGAGAGATGAAGGAAACCCGAGCTGGGTAAACAAGAAGAAAAGCAAACAGAAGGAAGATTTAGGCCCATTAGCTTGACACAATGATTAATTGGAAAAGAGCAAGGAGAAGATAGTGCGTGTAGAAAGGCCGGAAGGGCCATTAATTATCTTGGTTCGTTGGACCATTATGGGTGACAGCCGAAGCAGGTACGTGGAAGCAAATGTCAAGTGAAAAATTGGCTCGGCAATAACCATTTGTCATCCCGATTTCGAGGAGTATATAAGGAAAGGGAAAATCATAGAAAATCGGCATTTTGCCTCAGCTAGGGTTAGAAGAAACCGAGTTAAGAATAGGTAAAACGAATTAAGGAGATTAGGGTAAAGAAGAAATAGAATAGGAATACAAAAAGGTGAAAAAGAATCAAATCAAACAGAAACAGTGGGTCAAGAGAGTCTAACGGAATAAAAGGTGAATATTATCTATTTGCAAAGCATCAACGCCGAGCGGAGAATCGGTCAAACGTAACTTTGATTATTAATTGTAAAGTGGTGAGAAAAGATTGTAAATTTTATTATTTCAATATACTTTGGGTCGTTATTGCTTTGATTAAAGGACACGAGGAGTCAGAGGGAACCGACTGAAAGTAATTGAAAACCCAACAATATGTAGAGTATTAGTAGAAATTTTTATGTATGTGGGTATTGAGGTCACGACCCTGTAGCTCGTGGACCCAATTTACATGTAGGCACTTGTAATATAGTGCAAGTATTCTGAAAAAATAATTTTCTTTAATCTTGTGATTTAATTGCGGGTCGCAATTTTATGGGCCCCCGAGTGTTTTATGTTGGGCTAGAACTGAGTTCTAGACCCAAGACTCTTATTTGTGACTGAGGTATGTTGGTACATAGTACGCAAATAGCATTAAGTTTACTTAAATATAAAAATACATCAAATTAACAATATTAACTAAGAGGAAAACACCCAAAATATAAACACAGAAATTAAATAAAATGATACCAATGTAAGAAGTATTGCAAGAAAACTAACTCAAATATAACAAAGAAACATAAAAATTACAAAAAACAGACTCGAATAGCTTCGAAAGATAGTAAAACATAAAAATTCTAGATGAAATTCCAGAACAATTCATAAGAATGGCGACATCCATCATAAAAGCCATATAGATCAATAAAAGTTATCAAAAATAAATAAATTAGTTATAAAAATTAAAATTTGAAAAAAATTTTTAGAAAAATATCATTAAAATAAAATTAACTTTAAATTAATATGGAATGTTCTGGAATCGTTCCAAATCCATCATGGAAGTAAATTTAGCAAAAATTAATTAAAAAATAAAAATTTAAAAATAAAAATAAAAATTATGGCACTAAAAAAATATTCATCTTATATTTGATTTTAAAATTATAACTCTTAAATTTCCTAAATGCCCCCTCAAATTATATACCTATCAGTAATCATACTAATATAGATATATTTATCTTATATTTGAATTTAAAAATTATAACTCGTAAATTTCTTAAACAACCCCCTCAAATTATATGCCTTTCAATAATTATACTAATATAGACTACTTATATAATTATATTTATCTTATATTTGATTTTAAAATTATAACTCTTAAATTTCCTAAACGCCCCCTCAAATTATATACCTATCAGTAATCATACTAATATTTATCNTTTTTTTCATCCCAAAAGTAATGTTCCCACCCACAGATTTTATTGGACGATACCTCATCTTAAAGCCCAATGCAAGACCTTTAAGATGAGTTATAGATTCCTATCATACGATGACTCATCTCATTTTTAGAACAAAGACAATGACTAACCCAATGTCTCATCATACTTTTAGAACGATGCCTAATATTTTTAGAACTATGCCTAATATTTTTAGAACGATGCCTAATATTTTTAGAATGGTGCCTCTTATTTTTAGAACGATGCCTAATATTTTTAGAATGATGCCTAATATTTTTAGAATGATTACGTCATAATTTTAGAATGATGCCTAATATTTTTAGAACGATGTCTAATATTTTTAGAATGATTACGTCATAATTTTAGAATGATGCCTAATATTTTTAGAACTAATAATTTTTGTTTTAATTATCGATTACATAATAAACTAATTTGTTTAAATCTTTATTACATATTATTATTTTGAATTTTCAATATTTTCTTTTTTAAAATAATAACACCCACGCGAAAGATGTTATTATTATTATTATTATTATTATTATTATTATTATTATTATTATTATTATTATTATTATTATTATTATTATTATTTTAACTAATGTAGTTGCTCATTGCAAACTACAAGGAGTATTTTAAAACTATAGTTTCACTTTTTTAAACATTTGCATAACCTAATAATTTCATAATTTTCTCTATTTTCATTATAATAATTGCAATATAACATTTTCATAATTTTCTTCATTTTCGTTATAATAGTTTCATCATAGTATTTTCTTCATTTTCATCATAGTAATTTCTTTATAATTTCCATCATAGTATTTTCTTCATAATTTCGTCATAATTACAATAATAATAATCCAAAAAACATAATAATTTTACGAATAAGATTTATGCAAATGTTTAAAAAAGTTATTAAGAAAATTTTAAAAATTTTGTTAAAGAAACATAAAAATAAATAAATGCTTACATTGTGATTCCTGATCGGAATCAGATTCCTCATCAGCTACCTCCTCAATAGAAGTGAGGGCATCATTCTCCTCAATAGAAGTGAGGGCATCATTCTCCTCAATAGAAGTGAGGGCATCATTCTCCTCAATAGAAGTGAGGGCATTTTCCATATTGTTTTCCCTCATCATTATTAATTGGGGCGTCCATGTCATCATTAAACGCTAAAATGATTTTTAAAAAATAATATACTATAATAAAATAAATTTACTTTGTTTATTGAAAACATTACAGGAAACTGGGGCATTAGTTTGCCCAATAAATACGACATCATCATCGTCGCTAATTATAATAGGTTCTAAATAAAATAATAATAATTTCATAAAAATTAAAATATTTAAATTTACCGAAAATCCTATCAGCATTCAAAATTGAATCATCTTCGGTCACTTGCTACCATAAATTCTCTAAAATAATAATAATAAATAATAATAATAATAATAATAACTAAATAATTTACCATTTTCACCCATCAACATGGCATTCAAAATATTGTATAAATCAGCGTCCATTTTAATTTAAAATTTGTAAATTTAAGAATAATTATGACAAATTTTAGATTTGTCAATGTTTATATAGAACAGGAATATTTCCATGTCTCAACCAATCAGAATTAAGACACATTCCTGAATACTTTTTCCTCTATCAGCCAATCAAATGGTATCAAATGGGATTGCAGATCTTTGTTAGTCATGACTTTGTGCATGCACAATGATTGTGTAGTCTTTATTTGGATATTAATATTAATTATAATAATAATAATAATAATAATATTAATAATAAAATAATAATAATAATAATAATAATAATAATAATATTAATAATAATAATAATAAAATAATAATAATAAAAATAATATTAATAATAAAAATAATAATAATAATAAAAATAATATTAATAATAAAAATAATAATAATAATAATAATAATAAAAATAATAATAATAATAAAATAATAAAAATAATAATAATAATAATAATAATAATAATAATAATATTAATAATAATAATAATAAAATAATAAAAATAATAATATTAATAATAATAATAATAATAATAATTAAAATAACAACAACAACAAAGGAAAGGATACATTTATTAAACATCAAATTTTTTATACAACAACCAAGCTAAACAATGTTGACCGCATGTTTGTGTCAAGGGATTTTGAAACATTGTTTTATTATATACAATAGGTTTCCCCATTGTTTGGAGTTTTGATACCAACAAAGCAGGGTAATAGAAACCCATTGGATCGAACACGAATATATTACTAGGTTTCATATATATAGCAATCCAATGTTCTCCACCAAGATGAGACGATTGAGTATTGACGATTATGGCTTGATTATTGCTCAAATATGGGATTTTATCAAGAGGAAAAACTCCTACAAATTCATTTCCCAATATCTGTTTTCCAATTCTATTGACCTGAACAGAACTACTTTAATAAATTAAACAGTATTGAAAAACTTACTCCATGACAACTTTTTATATTTCTGTATACATTTATACTAGCACGGTTCTATTTGCAGTAATTTGAACTTCATTTTCAAATACCCCATATATTATAACATGTACTGGTTCAGTAATGGCCTTTGCAAACTTTATATCCAGTCGTAAATTCCCGTTTTGTGGTAATTGACTCTGATTTAAATCAAAATCAGGGGCTAAAACAAATGTGAAAAATGGATATTTGCTTTTAAAATCCTCTAGAGTTATTCCACAATTCAAGTTTTTATCTAAATAACCCAGATTTCTAACAATACTCTGCATATATGTCGCACAGTAATTATCGCTTTCGAAATCTTGAGTATATGTTTCTCTATAATCAGTATTTTTCGACAAAGTCAATGAAGTAACACCAAAGTTTTTGAAAATTGAGCTGGAAGCAGTATAAGATCCATTATATTGCGTTTCACTTTGAAATGTTACCAGAATAAAATTAGGCATTCTTCTGTCACCAAATATTTGTTCTTTATAGAATGATGAAGCACCTTTAGCAATAGCAAATTGTACAATTTCCTTTGTTTTTAAAGGATAAATTGCATATTTTGAATTAAGACCCAATTGATGACCAGCTAATACTGACGGGTCTACTCGAACTCTTCTCACCAATAATTTTGCATCAACTAATTGACATATTGGTGCACCAGTTGCACTAGTAAGAGATAATGCAGAATCGGACCTTTTCAATCTAATATGTATATTAACTCCCGGTAGTAAATATTTCGGTTGATCCATAAAATCGAGTTGTAATGATGAGCACATAGTGAATACTTTTGAACCTTTAACCCACTTTTTTTCTTCATCATCTGTTGCTGCATAACCCATAGGTGTAAGACATGTATTTTTAGTATCAGAATTGTAATTTAAAATAGTTTCTATCAAAGCCTTGTGAATGAATGTATTATTTCCGCCCTCAATCTTGATATTATTAAATCCCAACACTGCATCTTTAAACAGAGTATGAAACATGAAATTGTTTGGTAATACATCCGCATTGGCATCCAAAACTTTTCTATCTTTATCTACAACCTTGATCTGAACAGTCAATAAAGTATCGTTCAAATCTAAATATTCAGTTTGCGAACCATTAATATAAAACTCGATATCATTTCTACTATCAGTAATTGAATTCATAGGAAAAACTTCCTCAAAGGCCCCAAATTCTATTACAGCCTGGGGCGATGGTCTATCAAATATACATAATTCGGATTTACCACAAATCATTTTGCAAATATACATGTAGTTCCATGTCCTTTCATTCGTTTGTTTATACGTGATATTCCATGTCCTTTACGTTTTGGAGCTGGGGCTGGGGATGGAGCTGGGGATGGAGGTGTATCTTTTTGAAACATACCAGCAACTCCAGGTAGAACCTTACCTAATTCAGCTAAAGCATTTGTTTTTAGGGATGGTAATATTTTCTGTTCATTCATAATCACATCTTTAGCAGTTTTCATGCCAAAACTACCAATACGTTTAAGAATAGGAAGTGCAAATCTCCCTATTGTTTTTAACC
Organism: Schmidtea polychroa; assembly: GCA_959609185.1. NCBI lineage: Eukaryota > Metazoa > Platyhelminthes > Tricladida > Dugesiidae > Schmidtea > Schmidtea polychroa. The sequence continues at coordinate 114,845 of CAUHTR010000202.1, forward strand.
AACCTGACCCGTACTGTTTACCAATAAAATATGGTAATTCACCGCCAGATTGGCTATCACTATACATACTAATAATATCGGAATTAGCCATCTACTTTACGAAAATGTAGTGTCAAATGAGTTTTTGAGTCTTTCGGGAAGTTTATAAGTTTTCCACTATCGTCACGAATATTTATTTCTATATTGTTTATACATGAGCTTGAAATTGGTAAATACATAGGATTATCTATATTTATATTGACAACTTCATCATGTTCGTATTTTCCAATCCATACCGATTTCAATAGAGGAACACTGGAATCACCAACAATTATAGGCTCAATAATATTAGTATATATGAACATTTGTTGATGATGTTCAAGTATTCTCGGTTTACGTATACCTGCCGATTTTTCCCGATATTGCTGCTTCTCTAATCCAAGTGTATTTGTCAAATTTTTATCAAATGTAACTTCGCAAATGTTATCATTCAAACTAAAGGTAAATAACAATTCTTTCACAATGTCCAAACTTTTAAATATGTGTGAACAATTATACTTTAAATATTTAAGTAACACATCAAGTTTATCAATATATAATTCGTCAGCGAAGGTGAATGATTCTTCAACTTCATTATTATACGACACTGAAATTTTGATTTCTTCTCTCATTACACTGTTTGCTTCAAATAGATCAAAGCGTAATAAATATTCTGTTTCCATAACTTCATTTTTCAACTTATTGCAACCCATTCGTCTGGCATCTTCAATATATTCGAATGTTATTGTAAATGGTTTAAAATCACAACTGATATTTAATCCATCCTTGTAAAACATAGAGCAATGCTGATCTAATATTTGATTCGGAATATGATATGTTTTATCATAATTACTGATAATAAAGATACCACTACATGTTTTCATAACATTCCTTTTGAAATCAATCTTACATTGACTATAAAATGGGAATGTATTGTACACGAATGTAAAATCTTGCAGTGCAACTTCCCAGTCACCATTTAAAGAAATCGGATTCTGGAGATTGACCATGAATTTACTGGCTTGATTATCTGGATGAATTAATGGGCAACTATTGCTCGGTAAAATAGTATAAAAATTCACTTTACTAGATCCTTTTCTGATATCCATGATGGGTTTTGATAACCATGCCATTTGACATAGTATTGTTTATCATTGCCGACCTTTTAGTTTTCAATATCTTTTGAATTCTAAATACTTTTGGAGGAGGAATGACTTGTAATTCTTGCTCATAAAATTTTCCTTGTACAATATTGTTATCATTGTCTTTGATGACATACATTACAGGATTCTGTTTAGTATTTATTTTTGAAATTACAAAGACTTCATCACTCCAATTTGTATCGAAATTTTTAATAAATGGTGATGCACTAATTTTACTAATTCTAACATGGTCACCGACTTTATATTTCGGTTTTGTAATTTTTACAGGTTTTTTAGAATAGATTGTTTTTGACGTGATATCAATCGGCCTTAATCCATTCAGTCCTTGATGTGATGAATGATTATAACTGGTTATTATTTTTGGTAAAACCAATACCCATTTTTTATTACCTTGATGCACAAATAATTTCTTTAATCTATCTCTCAAAGTTCGGTTAAATCTTTCAACATGAGCAGCTTTGTATTGAGAATGTACCGAGTAATGATTTATTTTCAATTTATTGAGGATTTGCTTGACTTTACTGTTGTAGAATTCTTTACCTAAAATAATAATATTAATAATAAAAATAATATTATTAATACCTAAATCAGTTTGCAAGTTATTAGGATGTCCATCTTTAAATAAATGATTAACAGCTTTGGACATTTCATCTCCAGATTTTGCCTTGACGGGTATTGCTCGGGCAAACCGACTGAATACATCAATACATGTTAAAATATATTTATACCCATTGTTAATTTTCGAATAGGGTATCATCTCCATCAAATCCATTTGCCATAAATCATTTATTCCATATGTTTTATATGCTCTTGTTGGGAATCGTTTCTGCATTGGTTTGTTCAAACTGTACGCAAGCTGGTCTGATAACCACTTCTGGGTTTCCTTTTTCGAATTCGGAACTCTTTTCCTTAATTTTGCCACTCCACCAAAACCGGCTTCGTCTTCCGGGTTCGTCCAAATCTTCTCCATTACAGCAAGAAGATTTAATATTAAATTTAATGTCTGGTAATGAAGGATTAGCACCCATTGTTTATGATCGACTTCCTATTATTCCGCCTAATAATGATATTGCTAAAGGTATCAATGCACCGATAAATCCCCCTTGTTGTTTATATATAATTTTTCTCATTTGTTGACGATTTTTATTATTTACTAATGATAGCAAAGGTTTCCTATGTTTACTCAATAATTGCTTTTTAGATTTACTGATTTTAATCTTGCCTTTGACTACTTTAAGTATAATATCGAGTAAATCATCGACAACATAATTTGGAAATGATTGCAAAATACTGTTTCTTTTCATACTTGGTGCCTTTAACAGTGTATTGAAAAACGGTAAACTCCGATGATTTTTAACAACTTTTACTTTCTTAGTGGTTTTACTTTTTGGTTTAGGTTTAGGATTTTTTGAAATAAGATTCATTGCAGGAAAATTTTCTGTAATAAGTTCTTTGGATGGAGTATAACTAGTTGTTGGTGGAACTTTTGGTTGTTTTTTACCCGATATCCTTGTTTTTGAAAACATGATTTATATGTTTTCAACTTTGTTTTGAACTTTGTTTATATACCATGGCACCTTTTGGGTTGAAAATATCTGTTTTTACCCGTATATCATCAGGACATTGTTGTGTGAAATCGAGAAATATATACCCATGTGGTATTTTCGTAGCATCTTGAAATGCATTGATAAGAAAATTACGGTTATTAGGGTATGCTTGTCGTCCAAGAAAATCGATGACAGTTGCATCTCTAGGATTCTTGAAAATAACTAAATATTGTACATTTAAATTACGTGTTCGATGTGCACCACCTTGATGAAATAGATTTTGTGTTATGAAAATAACCGTTACACCAACATGTCTGCTGATTTTTGTGAATAAATTATTAAAGTCCTTTTCTTTATTGGCTTCTTGATACAAATCATCGATAATGATGACATCATCTTTCTTCAAACGACTTGACCAGTTTTTATCAAAACCCTTTACTATTTTCATGTTTTTCAACTGACAGAAACTTGATTGCGTCAATCCGTGTTCTTCGTCGGCGCCCCTATGCCAATAAATATTGTTGAATTTTGTTTTGAACAAATTTGATTTTAGTAATTTACAAACAAATAAAGTTTTCCCGCTACCACTTGGACCAACGATTTGGTATACTGCATCATTTCGTAATTCCATTTTTTAAATTTAAACTATATAATTATTGTTTATATTGTTAATTTAAATGAACTCTGTTTTAAAATACCTATATATATCAGAGCTTTTTATAATTATTTCATTAAAATGCTTTCAAATATAAATTACAGGGCAAAAACTGATGTATCAAAAATGGTATTTCCAATAGGGAAACCACAACAACTTATCAATAGAAGTAATAAATATCCAATAATATATTTCAAAACTGGTAAATGTCGAATTATGGGGTGTAAGGAAATAATCAAAGCTAGTGAATATAATGTTTATGATTTAGAAATACAATCGATAACCGTAACTTCCGATATAGGTTTTTCTTGTAATTTAAATAAATTAGCTAAATTAATACCATGCTTTTATGAACCAGAAATATTTCCAGCTTTGAGATATATAAAATATAACCCTATGTGTGTAAATATATTCGCTAGCGGTAAGATAGTAATTCTTGGAATAAAAAATATTGATTACAAATGTATAGTTGATAATATCATATCTGAAATTAAATCAATAATTGAAGGAAAAGAATTTTTAGATTTTCTATTAACACTTAATTAATTATTTATCATTCAATTAAAACAAAAACATGCTGCAATCTGATTGGATGATAAACAATAGTCATAGGTATAAAAACCCTGTACCATTTCATTTTAATCATAATTCACAATGACCAAGAAAATTTCAAGCACTGAAAAACCAAAAGTAGTTCCAGAACTTGTACAACCTGTTCAAATGTTCCACAACTACAAAATGTATTTTTTAAAAGAAGAAATCAATATGAAATTGGTGTCACCGATCAAGCTTATTCCTACCCAATTTCAATTCTTAACCGGCACGCTTTCAATGTTAGATATTAAAACCATAGATGATGTTTTCAAAAGGTTGAATACGAATCTATCATGCAATCAAAATGCATTTTTCAACAACCGATATGCAAAATTTTATGATTCCTTTGATGAAATCAGTTTCAAAGAAAACGAAAATTGGTATATAACAATTGCAATCCAAGGATATAAAGTTGATAATAATGATGTGTATTCTCCAATTTGGAAAATTATGTCTGCTAGACTTTCACAGTTATTTTAATGTTGTATTTAATAAATGTATTTAGTTATATTTGTTTTCGCTTATATTCTATATTTTCTATAAACAAATATATACTATAGTTTTAAAATACTAATAATGACTACAGAAAAAGGTTAATATGATTAGTTAATTATCAAATTATTTAATATTTAGAATTTATAATAAACTTTTTATTGGAAAAATTAGCTGAAATATCTGGTGTGAAAATGGAGGATATATTATCTGTTGCAAACGCATTAAATATAAACTGGGTAGCGGAGAGTGAAGATTCGGGATTTGATGAAACAGCTGAAGAAAACACTCAAGATGATGAGGAAAGCATTCAAGAAATTGATGAAGTTATGGAGGAATTTACGAATACTGAACCGTGTGTATATAGGGATTGTATAGATCATGTTGTTGAAAATGTTATGAACTGTGGAGATGATGAATGTGAATGTGTTAATAAATTTTAGTGTATATTTAAAGAATAATATTTAGAATTTAGAAAGTTTTGCCTTGAATATTTTTACCAGTACCATTGTGAAGAGTACCGCTGTGACTTGTTGAGTGTGAGTAGTACCCTTGCTAGCAATACCCATAGGGAAACAGAATATCTTGTCGGATAGATTATATAATAATAATAATAATAATAATAATAATAATAATAATAATAATAATAATAATAATAATAATAATAATAATAATAATAATAATAATCAACAATTTAAACAAATTAAAACAAAAATTATTAGTTCTAAAAATATTAGGCATCATTCTAAAAGTATGACGTAATCGTTCTAAAAATATTAGGCGTCATTCTAAAAGTATGACGTAACCGTTCTAAAAATATTAGGCATCATTCTAAAAATATTAGGCATCGTTCTAAAAATATTAGTTCTAAAAATATGATGAGTCATTCTAAAAATATTAGGCATCGTTCTAAAATTATGACGTAATCGTTCTAAAAATAATAGGCATCGCTCTAAAAATATTAGGCATAGTTCTAAAAATATTAGGCATCATTCTAAAAGTATGACGTAACCGTTCTAAAAATATTAGGCATCATTCTAAAAATATTAGGCATCGTTCTAAAAATATTAGGCATCATTCTAAAAATATTAGGCATCGTTGTAAAAGTATGACGTAATCATTCTAAAAATATTAGGCATCATTCTAAAAATATTAGGCATCGTTCTAAAAGTATGACGTAATCGTTCTAAAAATATTAGGCATCATTCTAAAAGTATGACGTAATCGTTCTAAAAATATTAGGCATCGTTGGGTGAGTCATTGGGGGGAGTCATTCTCTTTGTTAATATTAACGATGATGATACCTTTAATAGCTCATTCGAAAGGTCTTGGACTGGGCTTTAAGATGAGGTATCGTCCAATAAAATCCGTTGGTGGGAACATTAATTTTTGGGATGAAAAAAAGTAGGAGCCCGCCAGATCACTTAATAATATTTTGAATAATAATAATAATTTAACGTTGAAAAGATGGTGGTCATCAATTGTTAATAACATTAAAACTATTAAAGATATATAAGATACCTATAGCTCATTCGAAAGGTCTTGGACTGAGCTTTAAGATGAGGTATCGTCCAATAAAATCCGTTGGTGGGAACATTAATTTTTGGGATGAAAAAAAGTAGGAGCCCGCCAGATCACTTAATTAAAACAAAAAATTTAATTTAAAAATTAAATGACCTTGACCTTGACCTTTTATTTAAAAAAAAATTTTTCTCGGGGGGGGGAGGGGGTATGTGATCTGGCGGGCTCCTGATCTGGGGAGCCCACATCATACTACTTATTATCGATGTAGTTATTATTATTACTTAGTATTATTGTCATTATCATTATTATTACTATATTATTCTTATAAGGATCATTATTAGTCCATTTAATGGACGACCCCTAATTTTTTTGTTAATAATTATTATATACTCTTGATATGAATTTAATTAATTTATTTGAATTTTTAAACAAATATATTTATTTGGATTCCCCAGGTTACTAATATTAGAAACCTCAGCACACATCCATCCAATGATGTTGCGGTAATCTAGTAAATCTATTCTTAGTAACACCCCCCCCCCTTTTAGCTATCCATATCAGTTCCATGGTATTATACAAGTTTCGTCATATCACCAAATCAGCATGCCGACGCTTGCCGACCAATCACCATCGCCGACGAGAAACTCTAGGAGTTGTCAACCCCCTCAATGAACTGGCAGGATTTAAGAATCCTTGGACCACCAGCGTTTACTCGGAGAAAACGAGTACACCCGACAACTGGAAACACAGTACCTATTATGGGTAAATAACCAGATTGCAATTTAGAAAGTGCTATGAAAAAATCGATTTTGATATTGAGCCTTTACCAATCGCAAAACAATTTTCTAATATTTACCATCCATGTCTGTGTCAATTTACAGCCCTGATTTTGATTTATATGGTAGAAATGTCACACTCTAGCAACCACAGTGGAGAAGAAACGGACAGACAATTGGTCACGCGACTCCGGTCCAGGTACATCTGGTACCGAATCCACGATTGGAACCGAGGACTGGACCTGAACAATTACGGCCCAGTCATACGGAATGGCCCCGAGCCCGATGCCCCTGCGTGGGTTAAAGCAGAGCCCCGGAACAATCTGTTGCAGGAGGCCCGCGACAGAGCGGCGATGGAAGTAGAGGTCGCCCAACTTCGGCTGAGGCGAATCGAGCTCCAGCTTCGGGCCGAAAACGAAGGGATCCCGCTGGAGGAGTTGGAGAATGCAGAAGCGCCCCCATGGAAGCGAGGGAGGCCCCGAAAAAACTCCATTATGAGCTGACAACGATTGTTGCCTGAAAATTGTATTAATATTGATGACAAATGATTTTCATTGATCAAAACTGGTCCTTAATCTTTTCTAATTGTATTTTTCTTTATTACCCATGTAATATCTTTTAATAAATTATTTTAATATCGAATAGTTAGATTTTATTCTAGTTGTAGTACATCCTTGCATTCAGGCAACCTTACATCAATATTCAATTAATAATTTTGATATGTAGTTAAATGAATTTTTCTTCCTCGTGCATATGGATTTGGGTAATAATTTCTTATTGTTCTTTTTTAGTGTTTAAATTGTTCGAGAACTTGCACAAAGACCGCGAGCAGGCCCAACAACAAGCCGAAGACCTCCGAGTCAGGATAGAAAAACTTAAAGGGAAGTGCCGGGAATTCAAGGGCACTTGGTTAGCCCAGCAGAAATGAAAACGAAGACTTCGCAAATTCTCCAACTCCAGACCCAAGCTGCACAGGACCAAACGGAAATCCGTGCGCTGAAATTGCAAATACGCGCGTTGGAGACCAAGCAGAACCAACAGTTGATACACGAAGCCGCAATAATGCAAATCCGGCCACTGGCCGTAGAGCTGGCCGAGATATAACGCAAAGCAGTTAGGACGAAATATCCACGAAAATTGAACAGAGCCAAGTTGGCAGAACAGCAACAACAAGAAAAATCAAAAGCGACGCAAGCTTCTTAGATGTGATTAGCATACTGTATAAATGATTTTTAATAAATTAACGTATGTTGTATTCTGATTTATGATCGTTCGGTGACTGAAAATTTGTATAAGGGTGTTTGGGAAAACAATTTCGGTAAGGAACCTGAGTAAATCGGACACATACCTTCTAACAGTAGTCCGTGGACCCATAGAGTACCCGACAATTATAGTACCGTTGGTGCGCTCACTATTTGCGAGTACTCACCCACTTGATACAGTACCAACGTTGATTACTCAACGGGTATCAAGCGGTAAAACAACGTTGTATTTTGGGTTACGCTGGTAACAGCACTAAAGAATAAATATTTGATCACCAGTAACCCACCAAGTGTATCTTAATTGTTTTATATTTAATTGATATTATTTTTATGTGATGCAAGTTGATTGTATACTTGGTATCTAGTTGTAAGTACATGTTCGTAAGTTACTGGTTGTAAGTAACTAGTTGTGGGTATGTGATTGTTGTTATCCACTTATAGGTTGATATTTGTTAATCTCTCGATGGGATTTATTGAAGGTTGTTTGTATTTGTTACCTAGTTGATCTTGTTATAAGTCAGTGTTGTCCAAACATTTTTGAGCCACGGCACACTTCACTGAATTAAAAATTTTCGAGGCACACCTAAATTTTTTTTTGCTTTATTTGCAATTTTTATTGCACTTTTACTAACCTTTTAATAAGAAATGAAAAGCTTATAAACTAAAAAATATTATTATTTAATATTTAAGATTCTAAATAAACATAATTAAGCTGCTTACGTATTTTAGATAGTCAATATTTCTAGTAAGAAATATAAATATGATTGTAAACAAATAAATATTCGCACTTAATTGACTGATTAACATTTAAATTTGAAATAACTGTTAAAATATCCACAATTCAATTTCCTTTTATTAAGTTGTTTGGAAAAACAGGGTTTTTTTGACTTTTTTAAAAAAAATTTCATGGCACACCAGTGTGCCGCGGCACACAGTTTGGACAACACTGTTATAAGTACTTGATATCTAGTGGTTGATAGGAAGTTGTAAGTATTTGGTATCTGTTAGCTGGTTGGTTGCTTGGATGTTGTTAGCTAGTGAGGATACATTGTTGGTATCTGGTTGCTAGTTGTTGGTATCTGGTTGTTAACTGGTTGTAAGTACTTGGTAGTTAGTAGTTAGCTGGTTGTAAGTAACTAGTTAATGGTAGGTAGGGGTTGAGTGTGACCAATACCCTTACAACCAGTACCCTTAGGGGATCAAAACATCCTGTCGGATAAACTCAGAGTATATATAATAAAACGAATCAAAAATAACTATTTATTGAATGCAATTTATACTTTGCAATAATAAGTCAGTAGTAATCAATTAAAAGAAGAATGTTATGTAATTTAAATTATCTTCAATTCCACGTGGTGTTTTAAAGTTGTTGAGTTGACAATTATTTATTTTTGATTGTAATTATTAATATTTTTGAACACAAATAAAAATTAATTTATTTAAAATGCATTTGATAAAATACAATGAAGAATATTTAGTTTGTTGTAAGTAGGTGGTTGATAGTACTTGGTTGTTTTTACTTGTTTGATAGTACATGGTACTTGGTATCTAGTTGACAGTGCTTAGTACTTGGTTGTTGTCGGTTGTGAGTATTTGGTATCTGGTACATAATTTTTGGTTGTAAGTATTTGGTTGTTGTTAGTACATGGTACTTGGTATCTGGTTGATAGAGTTTAGTATCTGGTTGTTAGTACTTGGTATCGGGTATCTGGTTGTTTTTACTTGGTTGATAGTACATGGTACTTGGTAGCTGGTTGTTAGTACTTGGTATCTAGTTGACAGTGCTTAGTACTTGGTATCTTGTACTTGGTTGTTAGTATCTGGTAGTTGATTGTTGTTAGCACATAGTACTTGGTTGATAATGCTTAGTTCTTGGTTGTTATTAGTACGTGGTACTTCGCAGTTAGCTGGTTGTTAGTACTTGGTATCTAATTGTAAATACTTGGTAGCAGGTAACTGGTTGTTAGTATCTAGTTGTAGGTATCTGGTTGTTAGTACGTGTTCGTAAGTTACTGGTGGATGATACTAAGTTGTTAGTATCTTGTAGTTGGTATCTGATTGTTGGTTTGTTGTTGAATTATTATTATTAAATATAATTATTAAAATTTGTCTTTGAAAAATTATTCCATAAAAATTTCTATTAAAATTTTATTTCTCAGAAGCTGTTCGCTATTCAAACTGTTTGTTAATAAATTTAAAAATCTTACTTTAATTTACTTATTTAACTTTTATTTAAAATTTTTGACCATTGATTACTTAATTTTAAATTTTGGACCATCATTTACTTTAATTTAAAATTTTAACCTTAATCTACTTATTTGAACCAATTTATTACTTTAATTTAAAATTTTAGACCATAATTAACTTTAATTAAAAATTTGCACCATTGATTACTTTAAATAACTTATTTAGACCATAATTTACTTTAATTTTAAATTTTAGACCATAATTAACTCATTTGAACCCATTGATTACTTTAATTCAATTATTAGATCCATAATTTACTTTAATTTAAAATTTGAACCTTAATTTACTTATTTGAACCAATTCATTACTTTAATTTAAAAATTTAGACCATTATTTACTGTAATTCAAAAATCTGAGCCCCTAATTTACTGTAAATCGACTTTTAGACCCATAATTTACTTTATTTTAAAATTTCAGATCCGTAATTTACTTTAATTCGAAAATCTTAGCTCACAATTTACTGTAATTTAATTTTTAGACCCATAATTTACTGTAATTCAAAAATTTACCACGCTTTTTAAGTGAGGACCACCTTTTTCTATTGAAAACTACCTTTTTGTATTGAAAATCCCAGAAAGCAAAGAAATGTAAGTTGCATCAATTGCGTAATCAAAAAGTATGAAAATGTAAGTTGCAACAGAACCCCCCCCCCCCTCCCCGGGGTCATTGCTGCAGGGGGATACTAACTACCTACTTTTATTGTTTCCCAAATAAAAGAATCAAGTTTATTCCTTAAATTTTTAAAAATAAAACATACTATACGAAGTTAGTAAAGTATGACAAAGAAACAATCATCCAAATGTTTTGATAGTCACTTTACACGTAATTAAATTGATGCTGATTTTAATAGGCTGATAGAAATTCTATTCTATCAATTAGTGCAGAGACCGGGGTAGCCACCTCTCTAGGTTTCAGTGAGCTATCTCCGGGCGAGACCCAGACCTGAGGTGGCAACCCCATACATGGCACACATATTTCCTGTCTTTTGTATTAAATTTATTTCCCCACTCACTTCTAATAGATACAATATTAGATCCAAATAAATCAAAAAAACAACAAAAATACAAGTTTGTATTTCCTCAGTAACTACTAACTTTTATAAACAGAAATGACAACAACACGGAAAATTTGTACAATTCCCAAATTTTTAAGATTAGGCTGGTTCTCACAAGAGTGAAATTTTCGAAAATTATTTTCCTAAATTACTTTTAAACTTTTCTAGAAATTTGACTGCAAAGTTTAGTAAAATATTTTTTGTTAATTTTGTTTATTGATTTAAAGCAATTGCTTTAATATTTTTCCTTTAACCAAGACTTGAAAGTTAAATTTATTGTGCTTGACAAATTTGAAGTTTCAAAATTCCATTATGTAATTTATTGAAATTTCACGAAGCAAACTCTTTCTAACACTAGATTTCTTAAATACAATCAAAAACCATCTAAATAATCTGTTCTTATAAGCAACAATGATAGAAAAATATGTAAGTGTAAAAGACTAAGAATTATACTAATCTAATAAAAGTTCAACTCATCAGAAAAATGATTCCATGCACGATAACCAGTAAATCCGCTATTGTATGGCTCCATGTTGGGCTTATAATCATGAGTGTAAGGACTTGGTGATGAAAATCCACTCGAAAGTTTATCTACAGAAACTTGACAATAATCTAAACGATAATTTTTTTCATTATTATTATCCCAATAGCTTCCTAAATTTGGAGTTTCTAAACCAACAACAAATTCCACAGTTGTTGCTTCTCCAACTTCCATGTTTGGTAAAGAAGCTTGAAACTCAAATTCATCGACATCAGAAAATTCATTTGCATCCGGTAAAAATTCCTGAGAACTGCTTTTATATTTCGCTTCAAAATCACTGTAAGAAGTCCACCAAGAATCTGATGATAATCTGACGAAAACTCGTTTTTCAAAACATAAATTAATCAGTTTAATTATTCCTGTAATTTCAAATTTATACGTATTGTCTCGTTGTTGGTTTTTAACAATAACTGCAGTTGCCAGTTTGACTTTCCTTTTACTCAATTCTGATTTAAATCTAGTATAAACGGATGCTGGTTGAATGAAACTAGTGACCCAGTCAAATGATTGTGATTTAATTGGTTTATAATCTTTTTTTTTCGATTTGACAGCGTGGTTATTGGTCTTCTCATAAATAGATGCTAAAAATAAAAGAAAACATTAAATCATAAACTTTGCAAATCTTTTAAGAAAATATAATTTTTTCGTCTCTAAATTGTCAATTATATTACATTTGATATTTTTGTACTTTAAAAATCACTCAGATTTCATAATGATCACAGGAGAAAACAAAATTAAATGGTAAATAACATGTCAAAGTACACTAAATGAATTGTTTTTTTTCATATTTTGACATGAATCTTATCTATAGCTCCTAAATTATATTTTAAGATTCCAAATAGTGATTCTTTTGTACTATTTAATCAATATTAGAATGGTTAATTATAATAATATTAAGTTTTGTTGATATCGTCAGCAAGGGTCAATTCAGAAATAAGTTATAGTTAGTTGAATTAGCTTTACTTTGTTTTAAAATTACATAATTGTAGGTTTGTAGATAATTTATGTTCTTTGATAAAATATATGTAAATTTGAAATTATATATTTTACCAATTGAACAAGCATTAAGAAGAATAAACTTTATATCAATTTTATTAAACTTGAGAATCCATTTACTATAAAGTATCGAAAAATTGCATCAAAAACTGTATTTTTTTGAAATTACTAGCAAATAATTATTATAAATAAAAAAAGCTTTCTAATTTGGCAACTTAGTTTAAGAATATTTCAATAGTCCAACATAGATTTCTATAATTTCCAACGAAATTTTTTGTATTTATACAAAATTTCACTAATCAAAAATTTATTAACTTATTAAATTTATTTATATTTATATTTATTACTATTTAAAATAACAATTTTACGTCACTAGCACCATTGTATTCATTAAAATCACGATGAAATCACAAAAAACACGCATTAACTAGCTGATTTTATTTTTCAGTAAAATTACAATTTGAAATAAGTTTTTTATATACAATTTTATAATTATTATTTACAAAGTTCAATATAATTTAATTATTTTACATTTATAATACAAAAGAAAAAATAATAATTTTAAAATAACATTTAATAAATGCATTTTTAAGTTGGAGTTCAACAGAAGAGGCACAAAAATGATGTGAAAAATCAATAAAAACCAAATTTACAATAAAAATTTAAAGTACAAAATATTAATTAAAAAATCAAAAAAATTTAAAAAATGAATATTTCCGGGGGAAATGGTATGGGCGGATGCTAAATGATGAGACGAGTTCAACTATAATAAAATAAAATCAATGGGGGTCCCTGGAAGGAATAAATTACAAAAAACAAAAATTAATTAACTAATGGAGAACCCGAGCTAATGGGAAACCCGAGACAATTGAAAACCTGAATTATCAATCAAATTAGGAAAGGCAATTAAATTAGCCGAATAAAATTAAATTGGAGCGAGCAGTCAAAGGAAAAGGGCAATTTCCTTATAGCGAATTAGAGCTACAAGAGGAAGCCAGGGGGAAAGTTAGATCCAGACTAATTTGTCAAAGTAAAATCAATTACAAAATGGGTTTAAAAGCAACCGGCAAGAAAACAGAAATGCCAGTTGATCGAAGAAAAAGAAAGCAAGAAGTTCAGCGAGAGCGATCAGAAACGTTAAAGTTAGTAGCAATTAAATAATTTAAATCGAACATACTGGAAAGGGACATCTCCCGTTGGAAGATTTATCCCTGCGTGAAATTTGTAGTCTATTGAAAAGTGCAGACCAAAAAGGGTTGTATCAAGTGTAGTTGAATTAATAAAAAAATGTAATAAAGTGTAACTATATCGGTCTTAAATAAAGATTTTGTGTTGGGTCGTTTATTTATTTTGAAAAGAACACAAAGGAGTCAGACAGACTTGCATCAAATACCCAACAGAATAATACATTCTAAAATTGCAATGAAACAAAACGATTTGTTTCAAAAGAGCAACCCTAACCCTAACCCCAACTTGTGTAAATTCAGAAATACGTAATTTCTCACCCAGACTCTACCCAATTTCATTTATTATATTATCAATTTATTATATGGAACGCATTGTATTTAAATTGTTTTATTTTTCTAAAAAATTTTATCGTCATCATATTATTAAGCAAGTGAAAAAAAAAGTCTTTATTCAAATTCTACCAAAAAAGAGTTCTAACTTTAGAATCAAAACACAACTGTATTAAAGATTTTAAAAGTTGAAAAAACCACGCGAAATAGCACACAGATCCGATCTTGCTTAGACTTTGCTAAATCTTTCACATGGTTATAAAAGATAATGATAACATTATTGACGCTGTTATAATGCAAAATCATTAAATTTAAGTTTATTTCGTAAACGACACGGTGATTGTTGTCGACATGAGAGTTTGCTTAAAGCATGGCGCAAAATCAATTGAATGTGAAGAATTGTCTAGTAGACTAGAATATCATGTGTAGTAAAAAACAGATTTTCAACAAACTAAAAGAACAAAATAGAAACAATGCAAAACATTTGAATATTGCAGCCAGAAATGCCGGGTTCTGCCGCTTTAAACAACGATCCGATTGGCACAATGCGAGAAGCTGCAAGTGGAGATAAGGAACCAACATCCTTTTTTCCTCACACTTTAAGAAGCTTAATAGAGGAATATTGCGTACAAACTATATTTAATGTAGATGGAATTCTCAAAAGAACAGTCAAAACGCGCGCTAGTAAAATTTGTTACCTGGTTTTAAGGCTACAAAAGACCTCGCTTAACAATTATTCTGAGAGGAAATGCTCCTTATTGTTTCAAATTAAAAACACCTTTGTTATATCGTTGTGAAAATCTCAGAGTCTTAAGAAACAAATAAAAATTGAGCCTATCAGTGCCGAAAATAAAAACAAAGATTGAAAGTCTAAAAGAAATGAAGATAAAGAAATTACAAACTAGATGTAATTTTTTCAATTTATTATAAAAACTAGAAACTGATTAATTGTAATTTAAAATAGCTAATTTATGCGTGACTAACAGCAATACCTACATAAAGATAAAACTATTAGTAACACATAAAATTGTAATTTTATGATGCAATCCAAAACTCAAAAAAATTTATTTTCGTTTGTTTAATCTTTGGAAAATCTAACATTATTTTGATTTTGACTTTACATTTTTACTTATATATTTTTAAGTGTAAAATTCACAATTTTAGTTTATAAGATGATGTAGTTTATTCATTAGACTTTTAACATTAAGTAGCTCGGTTGGATAAGTCATAGTTTTTCGGTCGAATGGATAAACTCTTATGACAGTTTTATTGTTCCTACAGTTGTAGTTGATCAACAAAAATTAAGATAAAGAAGCAGATTATATTTTAATCCTCAACAAAGAATTTATAAAAATCAAAACATAATCATAATAATAATAAATTCATATATTATTCAATATATTACCATAAAAATTAATGTTAAATTTGAAGAGCCAGATTAAAATTTATTTATTTGTTGCTATGCAAAATTTAAACCGAAATTGGAAAGACTAATTCTCATTTAATCAGTTATTTGGATAAGTGTTTGAGAATTTATGGAAGACAATGAAAGTTCAATTTTGATGAAATTCATTGTCTCAGATTTTATGAAATTCGAAATTTAAAAGCATTAAAATTTTATTTTCAGAAAAGACTATTTTAAAGCTGTTTTCCCTGAATTTTCATTTACATTTCGATATTGTTTCATCCACTCTAGTACATCAAAAGTGCATCTTGATAATAATTCATTTTATCTACGTTTGCTTCATTTTATACACAATTATTATTGTTTATCATAAGCTTAAATCAAATATCTCATTTTTAATATTTTTAATTAATATTTTTGAATATATAAAAAATAAAAAATTGACAAGATTGTGTTTTGATTAAAAATCATTAAGACAACTAATAAAAATATAGAATCTTAGTCTCAAATAAAAATGAACTATTTAAAAGAAAATATTATTTAAATTCATTCAAATTACTCCACATATAAATTTAAAAATAGAAATTCGTAATTTTATATTGTAAATATCACTGCATTGCAATTTCTCAATATTCACCAATACTCGAATTAAAATATCAAATTAACTTTTAAGAAATGTTCAATTTATAAAATATATTTGAGATAATTATTGACTGTTCCCTGTTATTCATCCAAATTATAAAAATGATTTTCGAAACGATATGTGAAACACCTAGCAGATGTCATTTTTACAATTCATTTGTTTTTACGAATTTTATGTCCATAACATTATTACATGACTTAAGGCCTAACTGTCAGTTATCTATTGGAACTTTATGCAAGAACAGATTCTTAGGGTGATAAGAAGCGATATAGATTTCTTCATTGTTAGAAACTCGGGTTGAGTTCGCTAAAATCATAAATGATAAGCCATTATAACTTTTCAGTTCTATATAACTGTAAATGCTGTTATGTAAAACATTCTAGTAAGAGACTAGTGTATATTTATAGTAGTACAGGAATATCAATAATTTTGTCAGAATTTGAAATTAAGTATTTTTAAAAGAGAGATTTTTATTTTAAAAATTTAGTTCAATTTTATTTATGATACAATAAAATAAATTCTCTTTGTAGATTATGATAAAAAAATATTAAAAGTAACAAATAAACTTTCATTTAAATCTTTTACTATTTTTACCATTGATTTATGTGTTAGGAAGGGAAAACTTTTAATCTATAGTCATAATGTAAACAAATGAATGTTAAAAAAAAATAGATCAAAGATGAACAAAAAAGTTATTTATTTATTAAAAAAAAATATTATTACATTTTAAATGTTATTGGGTTGATTTTTAATTTAAACAATCGAAATTATAAGAGAAATTTCAAGCTGTGATGAAATATAAATGAATTTTAACCACTACATTCAATAAAAAATTGCTTTACATTAAAGGAAAAAATAAAAATAAAGAATTATTAAGAGTGTATGTATTTGGAGAAACATTTATTGTTCAAATTGTATTGAAAGTGATAAAAATGAAAAATCCTAAAATATTTATAATACATAATAATGTAATTAAATAGATTAATGAAGTCTTATCCATGTAAGGTTTCAGTAACAAATTTTAGTTAATTTATTATTATTAAATAAAAATAATAATAAGTATCCTATTTTTCGAATTTCTTTGAAAATTTTCGTTAGTGAAAGAGATCCGGGTATTACATATAGTTCAAGCAGTTGAAATAATTTGAAAAAAGTTTATCAAGATAGAATAGATGTTCCTATATACAAAACAGATGAGACAAACGATTTAAAAGATTAAATGTCGTGTCGTTAAAATAAAGCATTATATAAATATTGACCGGTTTCAACTCAGATTGACCTAAATTCTGGGAAAACTGATGTTTATACCAAAAAGAATAGCATAAACTTCAGTATTATTCGTCAAATAAATGAAAATAAGATTACATGTAATGCACATTGAATTTGTTATTTGTTCAATAGTCGAATAATCAAATTAATACACACAGTAATTCATATGAAATAAATAATGCATGTACAAATGATATATAGTTTAGGAAAAGAAATACCAAAGAAATATTAGATTTCAAATTAAAAATTCTTATCGAAAAAATTTCAAATGTGAATGAATTAATTAATGACAAAATTGACGAGATTTGATAAAAAGATATTTCAGTTAAATTATCTGTTCTTTGCATCATTGATCCGAATATTACCAGTCGACCGCCATATTAATTAATAGTGTAACTCATACTATTTGGCGACATCCGATGTTTAATTAAAGTTGAACCATAATAAAATGCTTCACTAAATATAATATAAAATATTCAAATAAATTTTTCATTGAAATCCGAATATTAACATATGGCATCAGCTGTCATGTCTAAAGAAATATTTAAGTAGGAAAATATTTTTACCTTGAATTTACATGTGAAGAGTGTATTGGATTGTTGATAAATTAAATGTGTTGATAAATTGATTGTCATTATGTAGATGATTGGATTTTTCAAAAGTTCTAGTCAATCGGAATTAAATTCATTGACAGATTCTGTCTACCAAAAGGAATATAAACTAAATGAAAGACTATTTGAGCATAGTAACGAGTTACATAATAAATTAAAGTCGTCTTATTTATCTTTAATATATATTAGTAGCATAACTAGAATGTTTTTACAAGGCAAATAAAAATGGAACAACCAGTCAAAATGTTTGAGTATTATAATTCAAAATATGGAAACTTGTAAGAGTCAAGTACTTAAAAGATTTTGAATTTTTTATAATTATTGAGAAAGAAATTTATGTGTATCATTGATAATTAAATGCCAATTCCGTTTAATAAATATTCAATCAAACAATTTATTGAAAATATTTATTTGATTTATTGATTCATAATACTGTTAAATAATTTTTATTTCTTATATACAGGGAAACCCGTTTAACAAACGCTGTTATTATGAAAATTCGATTAACCAATATTTTCTATCAGGTCCACCATGTCAGTATCTCTGTAGTATCAATTGAATACTGTATAGTGAAATCTGGCTAATGTCAACATGTTGTCAAATAGAAAGTTACCACATAATTTCAAGAGTTCAGTTTTCAGAAAAAAAATCCTCAATGTTGTAATTATGCATATATGGTTATTGCAATTTAATTCGCTATAATCAAATGATTCCCACAAAGTTATTGTTGGTAACAATTTACATTTAACACTTTTCCAACCGTGTTTTATTACAGCCTGCTCACATAATAAATTGGTAACAATCAGACTGTAAGAAACAGATGAATATTTTTGAAGAATTTTTAATAATTATTAAATTCTCGAGGAATAAAAACTTTAAAATATCAGAATAGAACTTTCGGAGAATTCAAATGGAACTGTTTGATGCTTGTATTATTTTAATTCTTAAATTTTAACTTATAAATATTCGCATTACCGTATTTCTGATTGTAGTTGCTAGATAACATAGAATCTGTCAATCTAAGATGATGGGCGTTTGATGGTTATTCAACCCTAAGGAATGTAATATACATATCACTAATGAATCTTTTCAAATTATCTTTATCATTACTATAGAAAGTATCATGTTTGTAAATTCTTTAGTTGTTGATAACGAATTCATATAAATATTAGGCAATATAAATAATTAACTTCAACCCAATAGATTTGGAAATGAAGACATCACTTGTAATCCAAATACGTAGAAGTTAGAATTCTGACAGAATCGCGGTCAATTTCATCATCTCCTATGTCTAATTGAAATATAATATATGTTGTATTATATTGGTTCAGTCAGTGAAAACAATTTCATCTGGCATCAAACAGAGTAAACTATGGATCATCACCATTTATGTCCTTATTTATATTACTTACTATATACAAATTAATAAAAACAACGTTCACTTTTCTAAATTCAGAGTATCAATAAGTTAAAATAATAGGCCTGTTCTATATATATTAATGTAATTTAATCAATTTTATGTATATTTAGTAATATGTAGTAACAAATATGCCAATTATATTAATGCCAGTTGTATTAAAACCCTCGTTGAAACCTAACGTTAAATGATCATTTAAAATCCTTGTCAAAATATTTAAAATAATTTAAAACAATTGTATTGAGGTAATATTAAACTACTAAATAATAATATAAGCATTTTGCTGCGAAGTATATATTTAATAAAATGAAATATATACTACGCCGCAAAATGCTTGTATTACCAGAAAATCATCAGCTTAATAATAAATAAAACCAAATACAAATGTTGTATATAATATTGGGAAATTATACATAATATAATACAATATGTTTATTAAATAACAATATCATATCACAACTATTCCAAAAATAAATTTCTGCAAGTTTTAACTGCACATTTTGTATTTATATGTTAATAAAATAATTTTATAGAAAAAAATTAATCCGCTTTCATAAAAATGAGACAAAAATTTTCTATCAAAATGTAAGAATTTTCATTTGATAAAGACAAGCTGCACCTACATAAAATACATGAGGCCTCCTCCGGCTTTTATTGGATGCATAATAACAACTTTTATCATTTTCAAACGAGGATATTTTCTTCTATTGATCATTTTATTTGTTTTATTAATTATATAAAAAATTATACTGAATTATTCTTTGTAAAAAAATCCTTCATTGATGCTATAATATTTTAATTCGCTATTTTAATGTTAATTCATATTAATTCGAAATATTTTAAGTGAGATGGAAATTTATTCTTTATTTCTTTTCAGATACTTTAATAATGTCAAAATTTCAAAAATACGATTTCTTGACATTAAAATTAATTATTTATTTCATGTTTATACTTAGGATTCTAAAATTTGATGTAAACAAATCTTCAACATATAAAGCATACAAAATACGATGATGTCTGTTTTTATTGTCTGTCAGTTCGGGTCAAATTCTTGACGTTTTCAACTTATTTATCAATTCTTATGATGATAGATACCCTTGATATTCATAATTTTCATGTAACAAAAAAAAATCAATTATTTTGCAAATTTTCAGCGATCATTAATGTTAAAATAAATTAAACGAGTTACTAATTTAAATACATTACAAAACAGAGAAATTCAGTATTCAAAAAATTAAATCTTGCAACAATAATTAAGTTAATTTTATGTTAAATTTAATTTTTCTTCTGTTCTTAACCTTTTTTCAGATCGACTCTAAATATAACGAGTATTATTATCTTTTTAAATTAGAAATGAAATTAAATGTTTTTCATTAACACTCTTCCTTCCATGATCAAGATTTGAGGATGTTTTATTTTCTCATTAAGCAGCACTGATTTTGGCAGGTTTGTGATTTTTTATGATTGTGTAGTTTTAAAATTGTTAGCTTTTCTGTAATTAAATTCTTAAGTTTATAAATAATTATTATAAATAACTAAAATTTGGTAGGTAATGAGCCGATTCTATAAATAATTTTCATATTAATATTTGTAAGACTATATATATCAAAACATTATATAAGATACACCATATTTCGGCATAGCCTTTAATTGCTATAATTTTTTAACTTTCTATCTTATCCAAAAGAAGATTTTCAAAAGTTACTGTTTCTTGTTGAATCAATGAAGATCATGAAGAACCAGGTTCTGTATTTGATGAAGATTGTATTTGTTTTGCAGGTTATGTTTCTTCAAATTCAAAAATTTGTGAAGGTGGTTTGTCAAGCTGATCAAATTTAACGTTCTATATATCCTCGGTTGGAGTTATATATAATATGATGGGCAAAGTAGCTTCTGTAATAATTGAAGTCATTTTGTCATGGACTATTCCAGTGGAATCTCTATTATCTTTATCTGGCTTTTTTGCCTCCTTCCATTGTTTAAGCAAAATCGCACTGTAGGTGGAATCATGAATTACATTTCTCGAAAATGGATAAATTCCAGCTATTTGGAAACCATTTTTAATTAAGCTCGTATTTAAGTCACTCCAAATCTCTCCAATCATTTTTGAAAATTCTTCCTTTGGTAGCTCCACTCCTATATGCTTTCTTTGCCACTTTACCAACTCCTGGTTCCATGATGTTTTCACCGGCTTCAAAAAACTTATATTCAATGGCTGTGGCCATGACTTATATGATGGGGCAATTTAAGCATTGTTATATTTTCTTGAGAAGCTATCTCTATCAACCTAATGCTTAGATGAGTAGAATGACCATCGTATATTAATAAGACAGGACAACGATCAGTGGCAAATGATTACAACTTTTTACGAGCGATTTCTACGCTTTGTGGTTTTTTCAGAGACAGACTATTCCTCTTTGAAAATCCAAGAAATCAATCTTTGCGGGAAATGCTGTCTTTAAATGGAGTTTTAATTTTGTTAGTTTTAACGAACTGCTCAACTAGCTCTAAAACCTTTCTGGATAAACCAAATCCATACTTTTCCATTTTCAATAGACCATCAGCAAACCGTTTTTTCAACTTGGACTGGAATTGCAATGCTTCTATTTAGATTTAATCCCACGTCTTCCTTTTAAATGATCCATGGATCTAATGGTATACTGTATCTTTTACTTGCTTTTTAAGAATTTATGCCCCTTGCTTTAATCTCTTCAATAGTTTCTTCAAGTGTTTGTTTTGAAAAATCGCCCTTAGTTTTTCTAACGTAGTTGCAAACCACGTTATCGCTAAAAAAGTAAAAAAGCCTTCATTAAGGATTATAGTATAAAAAATAAACTGATATATTGAAAATGAGCTGACCAGTACGCAGTTACCTCACCGTGTTGGTCTGCACATGCCCCGACATCAGACTAGACTTTTCTCAATAAATTAAAACATAAACAAATGAAACTTTTTCTTTAATGTAAAATTACATCAATATTATCTATACTTACCTAAAGAGCACACTTCCTTCTACTGATGTTTATTTTACTCGAAGATAAAGAAATAAAAAGGATCTCAAAATGCAGGATTTAAAATCATTCGATGATTTGAAAGAAAGATTGAAGAAACATGTTCAAATTACAAAAGAAATAAATACATGTAATACTGAAATTGCTACAATGAATAAAAATCAACGTTATGCTGATGCTGTAAAGAAAACTTTACCTATATATAATGTTGAAAACCGATCAGACAAAGAAAGAGTATTTTATAGAAGGAACAAAGACGAAATTCCAAGAAGAGAAAAAATGGTTGCAAAAGGATGGACACCGATGGAAATTAGAGTTTATAATTCTAGAGATTATCAAACTCGAACACATGGCCGACCACATCAAGATTTTCGATGCTGGGCATGTCAGTAAGAAGGCCATAAAAGATCATAATACCCAAATATTCGCTGTGCATATTGCAGGTGAGGACACTTGAAACACCAATGCCATGATCTGTTTCCCGAAAGACGTCGAAAATTCTAGAAAATAGTTGCTGTATTCGACGATAAGAACCAAGATACCGGATCAGAGTACCCAAACGCGAATGCTCCAACACATGAGGTGATAGGAGCAATAAATTAAAGGTAATTAATAGTATGAGTAAGGATTGTATGATTGCAAATGATTGTGATAGTTTGAATGAGTGATTGTGTTAATTGTGATAAACATTTAAATGAAGCTTTTAAACTTTCTTCTTACAGGGTCTATAAAATTTGAATATTATTTTAAATCTTCAAGAAAATCAAATATTGCACATATTTTCAAATTAAAAGTCCATTACCCAAATTATTAAATTTAACATCAGATTTATGGGTAAAATTAGCCGTAAAAATAAGTATACCTAATTCGATATATGAAATGAGGAAGTCGATAGAGGAGAGTAATTAATACTTAACTGTATTTCATGACGTATCTAAAAACCAGCATATTTATTAGTTAGATATCTGAATTTGTTTAAATAAGTGAGTTGTTACATTTTTGTGGAAAATTAAAAAATTGTTGCATAATAATAAATTTATATCGGATTTGAAGAATTTTAAAACCGAGTTAGATGACACTGGCGACCACGCCGAAAATCAGAACGTCAATGCAATTTCGAAATCTACAAAATCGCTAATGGAACTTATACCGAAATCATGCCAAGACATGCTCACACTGAACATCAGACGATATGATGGATGAGGTTTAAAAGAAGCCGAAGAATGGAACAGGGATATAGAAGAATGGCTGCTGTAAATGGACAGCGATTGACAAGCACTTTCGATGTGTTATTGGTGGCAGAAGCAAAGCATTGTGAGGAAACATCAGAGAAACAGAAACACTTGATGTGAAAGCCAAACCGTGGTTCTTACATACGTTCACAATTACAAAATCAATGACTGACAAAATCTGAGAATTGACAGCTATGGAACATGAAAATGATGAACGCTTAGCAGGTTTTGAGATACGTCTTATATTATTATATTAAAAATCTGTTTTACTATTAAACCCCATGAAATAATGTATAATAACGCATTTATTGAACGAACCGTAACTCACCATACATTACTGGTACATAATGAAGCAATATTTTATTATTCAATGGCCTTATGTTAATTTTTCTCAAGTTGGTTTAATATTTTTTTATTTGTTTACAACAAATTTGCAGNAAAACATTTACTTGATTTCAGAAAATTACTATATTGAACTCAAAAATTTATAAATATTTAGTTATTAAAATTTGATATAACCACTTTTGTTTAGTTTAGATAAGAAACCATTAAGTGATTTTTCTTTTTTATTTTCTAAAGTGTTTCAAGATTTGTTATTAAACTATCTTTTAAATATAAAACGGTTATAAAAAAATCGAGTTTCTGAGGCACAAAATTACTGTAGAATTACTAATTTATTTAAAAATTTATTATTGCTTGCTACTATAGCTTTATATAGAGTTCCAATCTGATTAATTTCCCAAAACGGAGTTAATCAAGAAATTGACAACATTCAAAATTCCTAAATTTTTCTTTATACTTCTTTGATTTTTGACGTAACAAGTCACAAGTCATATAACAACCATGACTGTTGAATACTTATTCCAATGGGCATATACTTTGTAGTGACATAACTAGAAATTATGGCTTTATCGTACATATTTTTAAGGTCACCATTAATACTTAATACATTACCGACCGATAGAATTAAGACAAAATATTAACTAGGCACCGCGCATTTTTTACAAGCGACAACTAGTGATTTTCTCAAATGTTTATTAGTGTTCGATTTTACTCTTTCTATCATAAAAGAATGTAGTAATAAATTTATGTGAGCAAAGGGAGCAGGGGGCATCAAAATACATTAGAAATATCCCGAAAACGATCTATATAATACTGTGTTGCATTATATTGCCAAATAGCAATTTTTAATTACCGTTAATCAAACTAATAATAATAAAAATTTAATTATTAAAAATATATTCCGCACGAATCGACCTGCCGCCCTGTGTTGGGGGTTATGTGCCTTCGAGCTACGCCACCGGTACTTTGATGTAAATTTAAATAAAATCTGCGAGAAACTTTGATCCACTCTATATTTTTTAAAACATATTCTCATATTATCAATGCATATAAAAAATAAGTTTATTGCGAAATTAATTCAAAAAATTCAGTTGGCCACGGGACAAATTTGTGAACTTTTGAATTGTTAAATTAAATTGTTAAATTGTTAAATTAAATTTGAAGTATTTCGATTATTTGAACCTTCTTAAGTAATCTTGTTTATAAACAAAATTAAAAATGCAAATTAAAAATAAGCTAATGATAATAATATTATATATATATATATATATATATATATATATATATATATATATATATATATATATATATATATATATATATATATATATATATATATATAATTATTAATTTCTCAAATATATGTAAAGAAAACTTCTACGATATTCAATAGCATTAGTGATATAAAAATATCAAAAACATTTGTAATTGAAAACACCTGAATCATTTGAAAAAAGAAAGTTAAAATTAGTTTTCGTTTCTATCATTGAGATATTATGATTATTTATAAAATAATTAATATATTGAATCCATTATTTGAAAAAAAATTTAACCAAAAATACTAAACTAACAATATTTTAAATCAGGAAATATTGAATTATCTATTACGAATACACGAATCAACTCCTGTCCTTTATCATCTGCGAACGTGACTTTCTTTTTAATTTGGTTCTGAGGTAATATTCCAGATGCATTTTTAAAATCACCTGATTTTCGAAAACTCCAAGAACTGACTTCAAATTTATCACAGAACGCCGATTTCGAAGAATTGATTAGGAATGGTTTTGAATCAAAAATCGTCATTTTGATTCTGCCAAATCAAATCAATAAATAAATAAATTACAAACTAAAAGTAACAGAAATGAAACATACAAAATAATTGAAAAAATCTGTCGCCAATCATATTTAAGCTACATACATTTGACCTACTTATTAAGTGTAAATATAGCACCGTTTGAGTAACTAAGATGTTAAAAATATAATGTAAAACAAGAATATTCAGTTAAACTATAATTGTTATTATTATCTCACGTAATCTCTTTTTGTTATATATGTTAATGTATGTTTTTCGACCTATTTTTAAGATTAATAAATCAGTTTTATTTAATAATGTTTTCGTATTTTCGAATGTAACTTTCGTGCATTATCTATAAATGGTATATAAATTGAGTTGATATCTGTAAAGTTATATTATTGTTTACGATTTTCAGTAAAAAATTTTTATTTTGAAAATAATTTCACTTAACATTTTTGAATGTATTTTTATTTACGTTTTTCATTTAAATCGATATTTATGGCTGAATTTTGTAGACACAAGTAAAGTCACATGAAATTATATATATTTATTTTAAAAATGGGAAAGTGTTTGTAACAGGTAAATGTTAAACATTTCGTTTATTTTCGTATTTTAAATGTTATAAAATATATTTTAGTTTCAAACTCGAATTTTATTTCAAAAAAAGAATATTTTGAGATTGCATCTCGTAATGTTAAAATTGTAATTTATTAATTGAATTACAGGCTAAAAATTAACTCATTAGGCGGAAATATTGGAAACAGATGGTCTTAAAAATTCATATAAAATATCTTTTGATTAAAAGGAATCACTAGTAAGTGTAGATGTATAAAATTTTGTAATTATAATTTATATTGAATGGTCATGTATAATCTTACTAGTTTAGGATGGAAATTTTCAGTTTGGTTGAAAAGCTAGTTGAAAACACTTTAAACATCAGATAAACTTAGTATTAAGTTTGAAAATTTAATTAGATTTATTTTTTATAATTGACTGAAATTGTGGATATATTTGTGATAAGATTTAGTGGGTAAAAATGTTATAATTTGTTGAGTCGTGTTCATTTAAAAGTTTGTTGGTATTGTGGGGTGATTTATGGTCTCCAGGCTACTGAGACGAAGGTGGTACAGTAAAACAAAGTACTTTATGAAAATTCTTTTATGAATTTTATACACTTATAAAGTTTCCATGCTTATAATTGTTTGTGGTATGTGTACAAAATAGTGCATCACATTTGTAGATTACAGACATCTGGGTGTATCATGCACCCCACAAAACACTGCATATTTCATACAAAAATTGACTAATTTAGAAAGTACAGAGCATAATAAGCTTTACAAAGTCTCAGTGGCTGTGACACAGAAATCAGTCACAATTTGCATATTTTATTCTCGATTTTCTGACGCTAGATAGTGGGCATAAGTGATAAGTCTTATATTATTTGCCTGTGTTGGATGGAACCAAAAATTGAGAGCTTGTCTTATTGAGTCGGAAATACATAGCATTAAAACTGCACCAAGATGAATTAAAATTTATGATCATACCCCAAATAATACAAAATAAAGTACACAACCCATTGAGAATAAATAAAACACGTATAATAAAATCGAGGAACGCAAAATGTTGCAATTACCAACAGGGTTAAGAGAAAAATAACGCATTCTGAAAATCTTCCAATTAGAAAATAAAATAATAAATAAAATAATCGATAATATATTAATCAGTATAAATACCGTCTGGAAATTCATTTTATCAACTTTTTAAAATTTTTGGAAAACTTGCTTTGTCAATTGGTGAATTTATTAACTGGCTCTCAGTTTTCGGAACTTATGAGTTCTATGCATTTGTGGTAAGTTTGTTTTTGTATAAATTAATTTTTAGGTTAATAAATTTTAACGTCCAATTTAATTTTTTATTTTTTGTTCTTTTTATTATTCATTTCTTCAAAGTTTAACCACGTTTTCAGAGACAACCCAAAAATGTGGTCGTGAATGATTATATGTCAATATGAATTTGTTCTAGAGGAGTAGGCAGGTGGAAGGCTAACGAGTGAGGCACGGAACGCTTCTTCGTCGACTCGTTGACTTGCATGCTGACTATCAGCAGGTCGACATTCGCCGAGTGCTCTGAACAGGGATCTCGTCGTGGTCACCACTGGAGTTGTTTTATGCGCTGAGTCCTAGTGGAAATAGGTTACAGTTTCCGCGACTAAAGATTTTAGTGTCATCGGCAATAGGTAGCAATTGAATAAGGTGAGACAATAATCTAATAAAGGGATTGATAATGAAATGTGACGTAAGACCTTCTATCGTCAATCTAGGACCCGAAAATGAAAATGTAATGATGGATAGTTCTAGTAGTAGAGCTCACCTGCACATTGATTTTCAGCCACTGTGTACATTACCAACATGGTCGTTGTCATGGGTACACATTTATTAAAAAGTAAAATAATCATGAATGAGTTTAGGGAAGAGTCGATGCCGAATCCATAAGCAACCCTAGAATATTTAAATGGCACCCCCTATGCGCCAACAATAGTAAGTTTTATGTTCAATAATGATTTTTAATTGTCAATGCTGACTATAGTTAGTAGCAAACCATAAGAAAATGAGTACTATTAATTGTTATTCGCAAAATTGTTCAAATTTCAAAATGTGTAAATGTTGACTATAGTCAGAGTCCTTTCGTCATTGATCCTTTCAGAAATTGGAAATTTCTTATACAAATAAAATATAATCTAAACATAAGCCTTTGATGAAGAAAATTCTTTTAATCTTAATTCTTTTTTTAAAATTCTTTTAAACTTCATATTTAAGCTTGAAACCCTTCTATGTTGTACTAGGGACCAATCCCAATTTTATTAATTATTTTTATTTTTATAACCTTAAATATGCCATGAAATTTATATAAATACATGCTTGACCAATTTTATATTTGACTAGCTTTATTTAAACTAATGTCTTTACCATGTTAAGGACTTGATAATCGATTTCCAATTTTTTGAAATTTCCAAATCATAACTCGACAGATTTTAGCCATATATATTTTGTTCGACTTAAAATGGGCGCCTCACAAAAAGACTTCAAAAAATGGATATGGATTCTGTTTATAATGATGAAAATTATAATCTTAAGTTTTGAATTTATTACGTAATGTGAATGATCGAACTATAGTTGGTGAAAGCTGAGTAAAGTCGGCGTGGTCGACTGAATGTGATGTGAGAGCGGATTTCCGAGAGTATAAGGTTTGTGTAAGAGTTGACGAAGCAAATAGAGCGTGGAAATTGGAAAATATTGTGAAGAAGATAAATAACATTAATATTTATTATTATCATTATTATTAATATTATTATTATTATTATTATTATTATTATTATTATTATTATTATTATTATTATTATTATTATTATTATTATTATTATTATTATCAGGGGGTGCGGGGGTTTTATTTATTTTTGTGTAATTTAAAAATTTTATCAATATCTCTAACATAGTTACGGTATACATAATATTTAAAGGAAATTAGGACAGGACATAAATTTTAAAGATAAAAACAGCGACAGTCTTTCACTCAAAAAGTGCGTATTACTAATAGTTTTGACTACAATTAAATAATAATGAAGATATGCACATGTTTTTCTATCTGTCCGAAAAAATATATATATGGAAATAAAAAGATAAATAACTACATTTATTACCTAATGAATAAATAATGTTGATTATAAATATTTATATAGATTTTATATGTTTGTTTATATATATATATATATATATATATATATATATATATATATATATATATATATATATATATATATATATAGTTGTATATTTTTAAATCCCTAAATAAAGTTTAATGACATTAATGTTAAATAACGATAACTTAACTTTGGTTTACCTGAAGTATTAAAGTTATATTGTTCAATTTGAATTTGTTTTCTTTTTCTACCCTTATTTGACTTTTTTTTACAAACATTACTATATTCCATTATAATAATTATATATGGTCTAGTACAGGTACACTCGGAAGACCATGGTGATACAAGTGGGGTGACACCAAAAGTTTACCGCATTTGGTGCCACAAACCCCAGCGACGCCACTGATTATTATTATTATTATTATTATTATTATTATTATTATTATTATTATTATTATTATTATTATTATTATTATTATTATTATTATTATTATTATTATTATTATTTATGAATTGATATCGAAGTCAAAGGGAAGTATTCATTAAAATGGTATTTTGGTAATTACAATATTGGTAGCTCGATAAATTATATCACTTTTAGCTTTTATACAAGATTTTAGAGATGGTTGAATGTAATATCCAGTTGGAATTCAATCTTAAAGCGGATAATACTGAGATTTTAAATTAATTTTTGTATAATTTGTATTAAATCCTAACATTAAAATTTGAAAAAGAATAAAATTAGAATCAAAATTAGAATAATATGAAATTTTATATACATATCATTGTGGGAAAAATTTCAAATTTTTAGGCCTCTTTTGGACAAACTTGCGTAAAATTGATAGTTTTTAAAATGTATCAAAATATGTAACTAGCCTACTTCGATTTCTCATAATAGCCTAAAGACACTTGTTATGAAAGTGTCTTTGAATTAAATATTACAAATAATCTTGAAATATAAGCGGTTTCGAGCCATTGAGAATGGGTTAATTAGATTCCGAAGGCGTACCTTTTAGCGATTCGAAGAAAGTACCTTGAACAAAAGTAGCCATAATTTATTGAAAAATTGTCAAAATCTTTTAAGATGCCTGCAATTTATGTTTTATAATCTAGTATTTTCAGAAATTTTGGAAAAAACATCAAAGTATAATTAAAATCTTATGATTTACAGTATTCAAGTTCCTTTATGGCGCAAATATACTTAAAATTAATTATTTTATTAATTTGGTCGCTGGCCATGGTACATTGAGTTGTTCTAAACCTTAGAATCTAAGGAGTTAAAACTGCATTTATTAAGGACCCAAATAAAAACTTTCAATAATTAGCTACTTACAATAGTCAATAAATGAAATTTTTCAATGAAAATAAAAATACAAAATTATACAAAATGTTCAAAAATGATTCAAAAATCAAATTTTATTTATAATTGAAATTCTAAATATTTTTTATTCCAAAGTTTCTTTCAATAAGTAATTATGTCAATATTTTACTTTTAATATTACGTTGTAAGCGGTGTGAATAGGTCATCCTTTTATTATAAAACTTAATCTAGTCACTATCTGTCTTGAAATTATGCAAAAGGTTATTTTTTCAAAGGAAATGAAACCCAAATTAGGAAGAGAATCAAAAATTCAAAAAGAATCAAAAAACATCATTTCTTTCAATATCAGTTGTACCATGCTTGTTCTTGTGGTAGTTTCGAAACTTAGATGGGCTTAGATTAGAGTTGAACTAAAAAACAACAAGCTACAAAAAATTGAAAAAATTTTCGGAAATTTAATTGTTTTGGTAATAAACATAATAAATTCTAAATTCAAACTAAATTATGCTACATGCATATTATATTTAACCACTTTTTCACGATTTTTAAGGTGAAATAAATAAAAATAATCGCAAATAAAAATAATCACAAAATAATCATTAATAACAATAATAAAACTGTCAAAAATTTGATTAAATAAGAATATTTCATTCTGAAAGAAGATCAGAAATGATTTTATGCAACGCAAATTTTTAATCTTTTGTCATAATAAAAATAAATGAAATATCAACAAAAACAAATGCGACCTAAAAAAGGTTTTACCGGTGTTGGGCTAAATAAGGATTATATCAAATTTGAATAAAAAATTAATCAAATAAAATGATAGCCGACATCTATCCGAGGGAGATTAATACATAGTATCTAAAAAGCAAAAAGTTGAATTAAAGAAATAAAAACATTAAACAAACAAAAGTTAAATTAATTAAAAAGTAAAAAAAATAAATTAAATCGGAAAACACAAACAGCCGCAAAATGAAACATATTTTATTAGCAAAACACATGCCAATATAGAGAAAAGAGACATAACATCCGAGATAAAGAAGGTATTAAGAAGATCGGAAGAAATATTAGCGATAATACGACCACTCAAAATGAAAAACTTTTAAAAAATAATCATAAAATAAAGCAAATAAAAGTAAAAGTAAATAAATAAATTTAAACGAAAATTAAACGAAAATTAAAAGAAAAGATTTACATACAAATTATCTAAATTGGATAGT
Source organism: Schmidtea polychroa (assembly GCA_959609185.1). NCBI lineage: Eukaryota > Metazoa > Platyhelminthes > Tricladida > Dugesiidae > Schmidtea > Schmidtea polychroa. The sequence continues at coordinate 147,194 of CAUHTR010000202.1, forward strand.
AACATCCACGGCGGATGATCCACCAATGAGGAAGCAGTATTCCTGCTTTCACCTGATTGGTCATGAAAAATTGAAAATTCTTCCATAATGCTTCAATTCAAGGAAGAGCATTATCACAAAATAATTTTATAGAACATCTGCCACCTTACAGCCCGTTCCTCAATGCCATTGAAAGAGTCTACAGCAAGGTAAAATGCAGCATAAAGAAGACAATATCAAGAGCAACTGGCTTCAGTACGATTTAATTCGAAAGGAGATTTGATTTAGTTACTGATGTTCTGGAAAGTGAGCTGAAAAAATTGAATATAAAAATTTAAAAAACTATTTTCAACACATCCACCGTTTTTCCCTAAATGCTATAAAAAATAGAAATTTTTGAGGATTAGTAAATTGTATTTGTTACTTAATTACTTTAAAAATAATAAAACTCACATTATATTGAAATAATTCCAAATTTTTATTAATAAACATCTAAAACTCATGAAAAAATTAATTAAAAATAATTTATAATAAAAAACGTTGATGAAAAGTATTATTTAAGAGCTTGAATATGGATCAAAATCCAAGCCTTAAAGTTTACTTTAAATAAAAATAGTTACTTGAAAGCCATTTCTAAAATGGCTAAATAGAAATAGTTAAAATAGCTAAATTTGTACACTGGATTAAATTAACTCCAAAGAATTTCATCATAAATAATCACGCATCTATAATTGGTTGTACATACCAACCCATATTATAGATGCGTCTATTCAGTGCAAACGGGTGTATTATTACTTTGCATTTTTCAATTTAATCTTTCAAGTGGTAAGGATTGTTTTTATTCTATAACATTTTTTGTGTAATGTAATGTTCATAAGTATTGATCAGTTACTGTTCTGTTTTGCTAACCTAATATGTTAATAAAATTTTAATATTCATGGCTTTGATTTATTTATTTATGCATATTGGAGACAACCCACACTATTTTTATCTTTGGACAATCAGGCGAATAGTGAATCTCATTGAACAAAACCTAAAGTGGAGGGTTCGATTGATGGGGTCACCAACTAGTCCACGTAGAGACGCACTAGGGAAGTTCTTCGAGCCATATCACATTCAGGACTGACAGACAGGTCTCCTCCTGGAGCTCATTGTTGGTCAATAGGTTGTGTGTTTTGGAATCCGGCATAGCCCGGTGACCCATCTGGTAGAAAACTACTTTTGGTTCAATAGGTCAAGCCAGCAGAGAAAACCCTGCGTAAACCCATTCAAAATGACCGTGTTGCGAGCGTGATAGGTGTTTTGAGACATAAGTTAGATTAAAATTACCAGGGCCAAGACTTGGGGATTATCAAAAGAATAAGGACAGATTTCAGTAAGACTTTAGAGTACGGGACAATGTCTAAATTTGTTATCGACGAAGTTCTGAACACTACACAATTTAAAGATGTTCTGAGATACGAATATCTCATTTTTTAACACTAATTGATATTATAGAACATAAAATTAGGGTTGCGAAGAAAATTCCCAGTGGAACAATTTCACAAAATAGTCACCGTAGCGCGATGTCATTGTTGGCTTATTCAGTTGGTGATAAATTTAAATGTTTACTCTGACTCCAAGCATGTCTTTGACCGATTCACAAATAACACTTGACAACAGAAATTTCTATTGATAATCACAAATAAACTTTCACCTTACACTGACAATCAATTCAACACTCTGCTTGGTGACTATACAATGCTTATTACAACACTCAGTGAGGAGTAGCACTTGCGTATAACACCGGATTAAAAGATAACAAATTACTGATTGGTTTATTGGTCTTCACAATTATTTTCTTTACAATTCTTTTTCACAATCGTTTCTCCAACAACGTTTCGTCCGACGTTGTCTAATTTTTCTTCAATAATTTTATCTCCCAAATTTGTCTCTATACTTGTCTCTCAAATTGTCTCTCAAATTGTCTTTCAAATTGTCTTTCAAATTGTCTCTTAAATTGTCTCTCAAATAGTCTCTCAAATCGTCTCTCAAATCGTCTCTCAAATCGTCTCCCAATTTTTCCGAATTTGTGTCCACCAGTTTTCCTTTATATAGTTATTTTATTTGTGGCACTGGAGACAGATTCTGTTTTCCCATTTCCATTTTCTTTTGTGTTCTCCACTACGTCAGCCTTATCGCTGACAGATGTCGAGATATTTTTCCTTTCACCTTTTTTGTTAAGCCGCCTTCTCCCGGCAATTCCGCTATCTTTGAAAAGGTGCCAAGATACGGCTTTTTCCTATTTTTTGTTTTCCTGGAATTTGAAATTCCACCTTCATTTGTACTTCTTAATTAATAATGACCTTTGTTTTAATTTCTTCTTTGCTTTGTTGTCTTTGATTTATCTTTCTTATTTTTAATTTCTTTTTACTTTCGTTTTCTTTTCTGAGTTCACATAGATCCATAATGCATTTAAGGGGTAAAATCTCTAATTGCCATATATTTAGATTAATTGTAAAAATTTCAAACGAATCTCTGGTGACAGAAATGAAAAAAAAATCCCCATGTATAATATATTTTTCTAAGTTTAGAAACTAGTTATTCCAATGTGTAACATACAGTGCGTCACTACATGTCAGCACCAGCACCATGGGTTATAAGAGTGATTATGGCATTATGTAAATAAATTTGGTTTCTTCAAGTACTGGACGGCCAGTTCTATCTTATGAAAATTTCTTTTTACTTTCTTCTGTTGCTTGCGGTTATCATCTGTTGTCTACACATGTTCTCTCAGATCATGGAGTTTCAAAATGAGAGTATTTTTGTTTTTCAATTTTCATACTCAAATAGTTTTATGCATGTTTTACTGTTTCTTTTTTCTTTGTTCATAATAACGTCAGTTGTTTTGAACTGATTTACCTCTTCCACAACTGTGGTGAAGTCTATTTTCCATCAAATCATAAAAAATGACTTCATAATAGAAATTCATGAAGCACTCCATTATTCTGGAATTAACCGAAATACAAACCATTTAAAATGTTATTATTATTTTATGTTAGTATTGCCAAAGTCCTTGTTTTCATTGTTTTTCTTTGAGTAGTCATTCTGTATTTTGCAATGTTTGCATGTTTCTAAGTATTTTAACAAGTATCACAACTAATATTTACAAGATGTTGTCATTGGGATTTATTTGTTGACGCTTCCAATAGTGAATAAATATATGATATGAAATAATGAAATGCTTTTATTTTTATTAAAATTGAATAAAATTAATTTTCTTCCATATATATACATAAACATACATATATACATACATACATACATACATACATACATACATACATACATACATACATACATACATACATACATACATACATACATACAGTTAACCCTCAATAATCCGAAAAATTAGAAATCGATTTTCTTTCGGATTGTGAATTAATTCGGATAATGAAAGAAATTAAAATCTACATGATCCCCAGATTAATGATGAAATTATTAAGAAGAAGACAATTATTTAGTTACAAAAATCATCTAAAGTTTTTTGTAGAATTTTCTTTTGAATGAATTTCTGTAAATCATCTTTGACTTCTTTAAAATTTTTTACTGTATCATTTGTTATTTTTTGAGTAGCGCTGTTTGAAGAAGAATTTGCTTTGATGACAATTTTAATTGCATGCAAAAATTGCTTGGACTTATGTTGTAACTGTCGACCTAATCATCTTCAGCACTAAGTACAACATCTATAATAGTGTATTCTTCTTGACATAGTTCTATGATTTCATCATCATTATTGACTTCTTCTGTTTGAATCAAATCCTCTTTAATCATTATTTGGTCAAACTCATTCTGGTGTGTCTCAAGAACCGGATCTGATGACAAGTTTTCTTCAGCATAAGATCCGCGAAGACCTGGAATAATCGCAACCTTTTTCAAACAATTTTTGAAACAATTTCTTTCACATATTCCCAAGCTTCATGGAGTATCAATATAGTTTTCTTAAGATTAACAACAAAGGCTTTTGTTTGATCAAGCGAGTTGAGTTCTTCAATGTTCTGAAAACCTTTCTTAAAGCTATGACTTGGAGGGTTATCAAGAAGATAAAATTTCTTTTTGTATTTTCTCAGTTTATCATGAAGATGCTGCATAAAAATTATAGAAATCGGTGCTCATCCATGCGTGGTAATTATAGTATCTTGCAACATTAAATTCTTTAAAACATCTTGGGTTCTTACTATGTTCAATAAAAAAAGGTGTAATTTTAATTAATCCTTTAGCATTTGAACATAAAGCTATGGTTATTCTAACTTTAGATTGTTTTATGCCTTTTCTTTCACTTGATGAAATCTTTCTTGTGGGAAATGCTTGAAAGTTTCATTGTCCAGTTTCATCCACATTGGGTATAACTTTTGGGTCAATTCCTGCCAACTTTTCAACCTTTTTTATCTATGGGCTGAAACATCAACATCATTTATTGAATTTGCTTCTTCATGGATAACTTTCAATTTCAGATTAAATCGATTTTTGAATTTATAGAGTCATCCTTTAATGAATTATAGGTCATCAATATTTAGTTTTTCTCCAAATTCCTTTGCTTCTGTAATGATAATTTTATCAGTCACGTAATCATTTATCACATCCATTTGAGATATCCATTCGATCAATGAATTCTCAATCTGAGAATGAATTTTCGAATATTGTCTGAGTAAGTGTTTGAGGTCTCACAATTTTCACATCTCTTTATTTTTCTAAATTTCTGATAACGTAAAAATTCCAAGGTCCAGGTTTAATTCTGTTCTGATAATTTGAGACAATTCACTCAGCAACATTTTTTTCGACTCCTTTATTGTACAAATTTTTGCCTTTTGATGAATTGAAATTGCTGTTCTTTTTCTAGCCATATGGATATTTAATTTAAATAAATAAAAATTGTAAACAAGCTTAATATTTAAACAACATTAATCGGAAACTTTTAAAAATTGTTAGAAATTTAATTCAAAAAATACCTTTCCGATTGCGTATCATGAAGTTTCGGATTGATGAATCAAATTTGTCTGGAAACGTTCAAAAATTGACGAAATAAATAAATTCAGAATATCAAACCATATATACTTTCTGAAGTAATGAAAAATTTTTGTGGCCTTCTGCAGAATTGGGGAGGGGTAGGAGGTACGTCGGCTGGTTGTGTTGCAGATGGTCATTATCTACCTACTATCATGATAATCTAACTCAAATATTCACTACGTAAATTTTTATTTAGACTCGACAATTATTTAATAGAAATAAATTATTTAAAGATATATTTGTAGTGCCTCTGACAAGCACTTTTATCAATTTAATAATTGAACTAAAAATATATTATTAAATTAATTAAATTAAAATTAAATTAGAGACGATTATTTAAATAATCCGGTCTTTTTCCGAAAAAATCATCAAATTCAATTTGAAAAGAAACAATCAAATCGAGTCAAAATCAATAAATCAAATATGCCAGAAATTCAACAGAAACCTTCGTCTTATTAGCAATGATCTCTCTGATGATGGTTAAGATCTTCAACAGTTTCCATACAATCTCCAGATCAAGTGTTCGTGCTTTCGTCGGTATATTGATTATTGGAGAAGATGACAATTATTTATTGCAATGTTAATTTGAATAAATTCTTTATTCGAATTAATTGTATGTCTACAATATTATTCAAAAAATTATCAGAAAAATAATCACTATACATACCTAATCACATTCATGCACAGCCAAACCAGGAATCAAAATTCAAGTCATCACAAAGTTCCAGAAAAAAAACTTAACAGTAGATATACACATAAACAACTCAACTACTCACGTCTGCAAAAAGGCAAATGAAGTATGTGTGCACAAAAAGACGCGATTAGTCAGAATTAACAGTAGATGGATTGGGCACCGCTGGCACAGGGCACCGCTAGCACAGTACCCCCCCCCCCCCCCCCGGTCGTAAAATTTTTCAAAAATATGCTAAGTCTAAAAGTACATTTTTTAAACAAAGACATATGACTCATTAAGGTCATTGAAACAAAGACCATGACTCATCCGATGACTCATCAAATTTCTCAAGGTCATTGAAACAAAGACCATGACTCATCCTATGACTCATCAAGGTCATTTTCAAGGTCGTATGACTCATAATATGACTCATCAAGGTCAAAAATTTTTTTCCAAGGTCATTTAAACAAAGTCCATGACTCATCAAGGTCATTTTCAAGGTCGTGTGAGTCATAGTATGACTCATCAAAATTCTCAAGGTCATTTAAACAAAGACTATGACTCATAATATGACTCATCAAGGACATTCTCAAGGTCATATGACTCATAGGATGACTCATCAAAAATTTTCAAGGTCATTTTCAAGGTCATCTGAGTCATGCTATGACTCATCAAGGTCATTTTCAAGGTCACATGAGTCATCGCGATGATTCATCAAGGTCATATTATTATTTTAAAAAAATATTATTATTATTATTATTATTTTTTCAAAATATTATTAAGTGTGCTAGCGGTGCCCTACTATTTGGCATGCCAAAAGTTATCGTTCCCATCATTTTATTTCATTGATCGATAGCTTATTTTGAAGCTTGGTGCAAGACCTTTCGAATGAGCTATTGAAAGTACTATCATCATCACTATTGACAAAGTTATTAACATTTTCCCAAGACCATTTTCAAGGTCATATAATTATTATTATTTTTCAAAAATATTATTAAGTGTGCTAGCGGTGCCCTACTATTTGGCATGCCAAAAGTTATCGTTCCCATCATTTCATTTCATCGATCGATAGCTTATTTTGAAGCTTGGTGCAAGACCTTTCGAATGACTTATAATGGTCATCACCATCATTAATATTAGCAAAGTTATTAACATTTTCCCGAGACCATTTTCAAGGTCATTTGACTATTTTATTATTATTTTTTAAAATATTATTTTTTTTCAAGGTCAAATTTTTTTCAAGGTCATATTTTAAAATTTAAATTTACAGAGTTCCCCCCAACGAACATTATTCAACGATAGCTCATTTGAAAGCCCAATCCAGGACCTTTCGATTGAGCCATATATCTCATTATTAACATTATTATTTCTAAAGATATTATTATTATTATAATAATTATTATTATTTTTCAAAATATTATTATTTTCAAGGTCATATTATTATTTTTCAAAATATTATTATTTCAAGGTCATATTATTATTTTTCAAAATATTATTATTTTCAAGGTCATATTATTATTTTTCAAAATATTATTATTTTCAAGGTCATATTATTATTTTTCAAAATATTATTATTTTCAAGGTCATATTATTATTTTATTTTTGTTTTAATTATCGATTACGTAATAATTTAATTTTGTTTAAATCGTTGATTATATAATAATATTTTTATTTTTGTTTTAATTATCAATTACATAATAATTTAATTTTGTTTAAATCGTTGATTATATAATAATATTTTTATTTTTGTTTTAATTATCGATTATGTAATAATTTAATTTTGTTTAAATCGTTGATTATATTATTATTTTTCGTTTTAATTATCAATTACGTAATAATTTAATTTTGTTTAAATCATTGATTATATAATAATATTTTTATTTTTGTTTAAATTATCGATTATGTAATAATTTAATTTTGTTTAAATCGTTGATTATATTATTATTTTTATTTTAATTTACGATTACGTAATAATTTATTTTATCATTATTATTGGGAAAGATATTAACGCCCGCGCGGAAGATGTTATTTATTATTTTCAAATTTTAATCAATATTATTATTATTATTATTATTTTTATATTATTATTATTATTATATTATTATTATTATTATTATTATTATTATTATTATTATTATTATTATTATTATTATTATTATTATTATTATTATTAGTATTTATTATTATTATTATTATTATTATTATTATTATTATTATTATTATTATTATTATTATTATTTATTATTATATTATTATTAATATTTCTAAAGTTATTTTGAAAGTTATTTTGAAAATTCTTCTTCTTATTATTATTATAATTTGCAAAATATTCATAAAACCTAATTTCTACGTCCATTTCATGCTTTTCAGCATTTTCATCATTTGCATGAATATTTTAATAATTTTCAATATTTTCATTATTATTTCAGGAAAATTTTCATTAAGTTACATGAACATTTTCATCAAATATTTTCAAAGTAATATTTCCGTTAGCTTATTTCAAACAGTTTTTTCAAAGTTCTTATTATTACTATTATTACTATTATTATTATTATTATTATTATTATTATTATTATTATTATTATTATTATTATTAATTATTATTATTATTATTATTATTATTATTATTATTATTATTATTATTATTATTATTATTATTATTATTATTATTATTATTATTATTATTATTATTATTATGATTATTATTGAAAATATTCATAAAACTTATTTCTACGTCAATTTCATGATTTCACATTTTCATCATTTGCATGAATATTTTAATAATTTTCATTATTTTCATAATTTTCTACATTTTCAATATTTTCACGATTTTCAACATTTTCATGATTTTCAACATTTTCACGATTTTCAGCATTTCATGATTATTTCAGGAACATTTTCATCAAATATTTTTCAAAGTATTATTTTCAAAGAATTATTTTCAAAGAATTATTATTATTATTTTTTTTATTATTTGCAAAGTTCTAATTATTATTTTAATTTAGAAGTTTCATTATTATTATTAAATATTCATAAAACTTAATTTCTACGTCAATTACATGATTTTCAACATTTTCATCATTTGCATGATTATTTTAATAATTTTCTACATTTTCAATATTTTCACGATTTTCAACATTTTCATGATTATTTCAGGAATTTTTCATCGAATATTTTGCAAAGTATTATTTTCAAAGAATTATTTTCAAATTATTTTCAAAGTTTTTATCAATATTATTATTATTATTATTATTATTATTATTATTATTATTATTATTATTATTATTATTATTACTATTATTATTATTATTATTATTATTATTATTATTATTATTATTATTATTATTATTATTATTATTATTATTATTATTATTATTATTATTTATTATATTATTATTATTATTATTATTATTATTATTATTATTATTATATACTCCTAGTCTATCCGACAAAATATTTTGTCCCTCTATGGGCACTGTTCACACTCAACAGGTTGCAAGGGTACTAGTCATGCTTATTATTATTGTTATACAATATGATGTTACTTAAACATTTGAAGGTTCAACCATGGTTACAATTTCTACATTTTGAAAACTCTAATTTGATTGGCTATCTCAATTTTTATAAATGTAAAAACAAAAGTAATTTAGTTATTAAGAAATTTATTTATTACTGATGATTTCTACAAGTAAAACTGTTGAATATGAATGTGTAAATCACAAAACACATTTGGTAACTTTATTATTTTATCAATATTTTTTATATATGTCATTTATAGCAAGGGAAGTCCTACTAGAAATAAGGAAAAATTAAGTCCAACCTATTCCGAAATTTCATTGAAATTTTTTAACAACACAGTTGAAGATTTTATAAATAATCATGATACTTACAGTGATAAGAAATCATAAATATTTTAAAAATTTTCAAACATTCCTCTATTGAATATTTGATTGATTTATTTAATTATGATAAATGCATTTTAAAGTTATCTAGTTATTTAATGTATTTAGAAAAAATAGTGGTAAACAACGATTCACTGAATGAATACTTTTGGAGTTGTATGTATTTAAGGTGAAACCGGGATATAGTAGATTGATTTATGAATGGATAGCAAAGCCGATTTGATTGAAAATAAGCTAACGGAAAAACTGAACGATGTTAAGAAAAGGTATTTAACTAGTTCAATTTGTAAAGAAATCGAGTTTCGGTTTTGTATTTACCGTGTGGTCACGTAATTGTTTGTTCTAAGTGTCACGAGAAGAATGTTCACAATTGTCAAGCCTGTTCAACACTGATTAATGAATATCATACTATATACATGTAAGTTCTCAATACAAATCAATACAATATCAAAGTCAAATGAATTATTACCATACATAATGACGGTTCTATAATGTAGAAAATTTTCAAACATTGAATAATATGAAATCATTTTGGTAATTAAATATATTGGGCGCAACTACCAAATGTTGGTGATATGATGAATGGAATGGTCTGGTATTTATAATATTATGATATTATTTTAGATTATTCAGAATGAAATATACCATGAGTTCATCAAAATGGAAAAAGATCTTCGCACAAACCATGAAGATGTTGGAAAAGCAGAAGAAACCTTAACCAATATTTTAAAGCTGCTTATATGTTGGCAAAGTAGTATTGGTTATTATTGTTTCGTAAATAAATGTTTTAATTTGTTTTTATAAATTTATTGTTTTATTGTAATACTTTTGATTAAAAATATTCATTTTGTTTTAATATTTGTATTAATTTTGAAATAGTGCTATTTATATATGGAAATTTACAATTTATATTATATACAATTATATATACAATTATATTTACAATTATTATAAATCATAATGTTGCTTTTCTTCTGTTCATTCATTCTCCTCTGCTATATTACTGCCATAATCATCTTCGACATAATGCAAAGATAATATTTCTAATGTCTTTGTTAATCATGCCCATTTTTTGCAAAGTCTTTGTTAATTATGCACTTGTATTGCAAATTTATTAGTCATATATATTTTTTCATGCCCTGACATAATATTATTATTTTTAATTTTATTATTATGATTATTTTATTTAACAATACCATATAGCAAATTTTTAGGCAATTTGATGAATAGTACATGGTATTTTAATATATAGCAATTTCTTAAGTAAATATTTCCAGATAAATTTAAAAATTTAGTTAGAAATCCATGGTTTTTGGCTGTACCATTTAATTTAAATATTCCTGGATTCATAACAATTTTTTTTTATATAGTTGATAGTAATACCAATTATCTCAATTATTAACTAGAAACATAACTGAATTCTTAGGTAATATAGTATTTTTGTGTATTTTTTAGTAATTTTAAATATTATTCTGACATTTTGATGTATCAATGCAATATACAAACAAAGTAATCAATAAAAACCATAGCATATTGTAAATTTTTATATATGTCTGAATTTATCCGACAATATATTTTGTCCCCCTATGTGTATTTGTCGTAAGGGTACTGTTACATTCAACATGTCGCAAGAGTATAATTAATTAAAGCACATGTATATTAGTTAAAAATTCTTAGGCAATTTAGTGAGAATGGATGATCATAGATATCAGAATTCGTGAATATTTCGAAATGTAACTTACCGAATTCTCATTTCGAGCGACTAATTTATTGTTAACTTTGTCATGTTTAGTCATTTAAAATATATTAGCAAAAGATAAGATATGAATATTTAGTATTTCATAGGTAATTTATTCATCTAATGTTCATTACAATAGTAATATAACTTCGATAGAAATTGCATGGTTATTAATATATTCATTGATATTTTGTAGAAAGTCTGTATCATTTGAGTAAATTTCTATCTTGTTTGAGGCAAAAGGAGTCATAATAGAAACATGATCATTTGTTATCAATTTACCAATTAAGGTGCTTATTAGTTAGAAATATAGGGTTACAATTCTTTTCTATTTAATGAGATGATCATTGGGTTAATATATCTTTGTGAGAAATACATGGTTAACATTTTTAATAGGGGATTTGAGTAACTTTACAAAACAGGATATTTTGTGCGATCATTTATGAATATTGGTTAATTTTCTCTTTATTAGTCATTTAAAATAATATTTAACAAGGTAATTTAGCAAAATATCATTGAAAGATTATCCATCCGATAACAATATTCCTTCAATAGATTTACTCTTAATATTCAACCGATTTAATTTCTAGAAATCTAATTTAAAATCACAAATTTCCTTCACTGATATTCCCACAATGAATAAAATAACTTCTTAATAAATAATATTTAAAGAAATAACCTTGATATCAATCCAAATTATTCTAAAGATTTCAAATATTTCATTGTCAAAACCAGTAAATAGATCATTAACCCTAAACGACTTAATAAAACAGTGGATATTAATAAAAACTTGTTCTAAAAATAAATTATTTAAATTACTGTGCAATAACATTCATCACAGCCTAATAAACGATATAATTTCACTTGAATTATTATTAATTCATAGCTAAATACTGACTATTTCCCCTTGAAATTTTGAATTTTACCAATAAGAACTTTGTCGATTTGATAGAGATTTCAAACATGTCCACCTTAACCGATCCCTCACCAAATATTTCTACCATTTTAAAACACCCCCTTAAAAATCATATATTACCATCTTAACCGAATCTTCACTAAATCCAACCGACTTTAATATATCAATTCTCTTAAATCCATAGGAAATTCTTCAAAATATGAATTTTATTTAATTGTTACAACATTCTTCCATTGAAATAATTTATTATCTAAATTCATGTAGTAAAGCCCACTAAAAGATCAAAATTCACTAAAATCAATATTTTCTACAAATATTTCACCACATTTACCATCAAATACCTAACTAGAGATGAAATTTTGATCATAATTCTTCATCGATTCAGCCCAATTATATAGAGCAATTATAACGTGATATATCTTTCAAAATCACAAATTTCAGTATATTTTACAATAATTTTCAAGTAGATTTCAAATATATCATCATAATAAAATTAGCTGGTTTCAACTTTAGATTTCATATTTAAAATTTCATCAATATTCGTAGAAAATATATGAAAGAATTATTTAGTCAAAGTCAATATCATTACAAATCATCATAAAAATTAAATAATAACCACTTGTTATTGTAAAAACTCTAATTATTAACATAACTGTCATTAATAATCAAATTTTTATTTAAAATTAAATTTAAAAACAAATTCAATAAAATATAGCAATCTTATCAACGAAATTAATTAAATTTGTCTAGAAATAACACTAAAAACCTTGAATTTTAAATATACTTTCAATAAGCTATATATCCACAAAAGGTTGTAATAATGTTAGTAACACTCCCGCTAACTCTAAAAAATACCAATTATGATTTTTAATTATATTTAATAACCTAAATTTTGCCTAAATAAATATCATTAAAAACACACCAGCCAGTAAACTGTTAGCGAACACTATAACCTACTTACGAGCTACATTTACCAAATTGCTGAATCAGTGCCCATAGAGGGAGAAAATATATATAGAAAGTATTGAGATAAAATAATAAAGTTAGTCCGCCTAAATGTGTTTTGTGGATTTATATCCATACATTCTCCATATAGCAATAGTGTTGTACTTTTGTAGAAATCATCAGTAATAAATAAATTTCTTAATAACAAATTACTTTGTTTTTTACATTTATAAAATTGAGATAGCCATCAAATAGAGTTTTCAAAATGTAGAAATTGTAACCATGGTTGAACCTTCAAATGTTTTAAGTAACATCCCCATATGTATATCACAATAATAATAAGCATGACTAGTACCCTTGCACACTGTTTTGTTGTGAACGGAGTGCCCTATAGAGGGACAAATATATTTGTCGGATAGACTAGGAGTATAATAATAATAATAATAATAATAATAATAAGAATAATAATAATAAATAATAATATTTAATAATAATAATAATAATAATAATATAATATAATAATATTGAATAATATAATAATAATATAATATACAATAATAATAATAATATAATAATATAATAATAATAGTAATAGAATAATAATAATAATAATAATAATATAATAATAATAATAATAATAATAATAATAATAATATTGATAAAAACTTTGAAAATAATTGTTTGAAAATAATTCTTTGAAAATAATACTTTGCAAAATATTCGATGAAAAATTCCTGAAATAATCATGAAAATTTTGAAAATCGGTGAAAATATTTGAAAATGTAGAAAATTATTAAAATAATCATGCAAATGATGAAAATGTTGAAAATCATGTATGGTGGGTTACAGGTGGTCGAATGTTTAAGTGCTGTTACCAGCGTACCCAGAATACAAACATTACGTTCCTCTTGGTACCCGTGAGCAATCACGTTGGTACTGTACCAAGGGGTTGAGTACTTGCAAAAAGTGAGCGCCTTCAAAGCACTATATTGTCAAGTACTCAGTGGGTCACGGACGGCCGATAGAAGCAAGTGTCCGATTATTTTGGTCCCTTATCGCGATTGTTTTCCCAAACTCTGGTATGTCTACCGCATGTTCTAGGCAATCACAACTTAATTCATACATCCATCAGACATTTATTTAATCGACACAGTATTACAGCGTGGCTTTAATCCAGGAGGGTCACACTCTCAACTCTTCTTCAGGTCGTGGATTGGCTGTCGGCTCCTTCGATCTTGCTTGCTCGGCCAGCCAGGCCCTCTTCAATCGATCCCGAGCGTTTCGCCCCAAGCCGTTTCCTTTCGGCTTGCTTGCCTGGACTGGGGGGTATATTTTTTCCAGCTCCACCTGGAGTGGGCGAATCTGTTCTCGGAGCGCGTCTTGGATGTAATTTTCATTTAATCTACTCTCGAGTGAGCGTACTTGCACTTTCAGCGCTCGGAATCTCCAATTGGTCTTGTTCCGCCTGAGTTTGAAGCTGTACGCATGTGGGTCGTCCGTTTCTTCATTTCGGCCGGGACTAAACTTAACCAAGTGCCTTCGAGCTCTCGGCCTTATTTTTAGCGTTTTCCACTCGACTTCGGAGGTGCTCGGACTGCTGTTGTGCCTGTTCTCGATCTTTTCGAAGGTTTTCCAGTAACTGGTACACTGAAAGGAAATGGCGTTAAACTTCACCTTTCGTCTTTATGCACATAAGAGTAATGAATTTGTTTGTTATGTCATGGGTAATAAGAGATGACCTCCCAAAAGAAAAATAGATTATTATCCTATGAATAACGAATTTACGATATGAAAATTTAATACTAAACTTGTATCAGTTACAGTAAGATGTATAAAAGTTTAATAATAAAAATGATTACATGTCTAAACACGATAAACAAATATATTAAATACAATATGATGTCACGAGGTCAGTAAACAAAGGTATTCACTACATTGCAAGGTCACAAGACCCGACCGATCACATAATTCCTTTCAATCGACGGATCAGATCCCGTTTTCCGTGGCGTCCATCCCTCGTTTTCGTGGGGGGGTGTCTATCTCCTCCAGTTCTTCCGGATTTACTCCCATCACTTTGGCCTGAGCTGGAGTTCCAAGCTCTTCAACCGCCTCTGGGCCTCTTCTACTTCGTAGGCCGCTTGGTTCGCGGGCTTCAAACAGGTCATTATTGGTTGCCTCCGTTTTCACCCCCACCGGGGCATTGGGTTCTGGGCCACTTCGAATGACCTGGTTCGAAACAGTCTAAATCCCGTCCCTGCTCCACCTGTGGATCTGCTGCCAAATATATCGGATCCTGAGGCCGCGTGATCATTTGCGTCGTAGGCGTGTTCGCTGTTGGATTTCATCTGATTGTGACATTTCTACTTGAAATATACCATTAACTTTGAGGTTAAACGAAGTAAATAAAAAAAAAAATCGCAGTTCGGATACATTCGTACCTCAACACATACTAAACTCTTCTCAGGATATGTTGTTACTTGAGTAAATACATTTATCCTCTTAATTTTCTTTCCCTAATATTTCTTTTTTAGGACTATATCCCAATTGTATAGCCCCTATCCATTGCTGACAGACTAAAGATGTAATTCGTACTGTGTGGGCACGGGCATGTATATACTCGCAATTAATTTCAGAACAAACAACAAACAAAAAAAAAATTTAATTCCAGCTAATTTTCATTAGTAAATTGTTATACAATTAGTAGTTAAATGTGAATTTACTATAGGATACCATAGAATTAATATCCACTACGTTCAGATTAATGCCATTTTGTAACTAAGTCTAACCTGTGAGTACTCTGGTATTTGAGGAGTGGGGGCCTATTTATTCCTTCCATTCCCAAAGCCTATGCAAAGTGATACTTCACTCTCTATAAATATCATCTACTCTTATATTCGATTTTAGATAATTTAAAATGTGTTATTATACTAATTATAGAAAAATGGTAAAGATGTTTTCGTTATTTCGACATCACAAATTATTCATACCAACGAAGGTTTCTAGTAATTGATATTCTTATTATGTAATTAATAAATACATAATAAATGTGTTTATAATACATTAAGGATTTGTAAAGAATATAACACATTTCTTATTAATCAGGAGCTTGAAAAATATTATTGTCAAAAGTTTATTGTAGAAATTAAAAGTAAATAAAAACCGCTTAATTATACCCACCGTTCATTGGTACGATTGATATGCCCTTTAAGTTGCATATTTCGTGCCAGTTTGGAAAGCTCTAACAAATCAATAATTTAAAGAACATAAAATCTACTGATTCAGCCGGTGTGCGTATAAGCATGCGGTTACTCATGGCAGTCGCGGTTGTATGTTTTCTTGGCAATTCCTGTCAACGATTTCTCCAACTCATAGCTAATGTCATGGAGACAGTGTTCGACTTGTCTAATTCTGATTGGTTTATGCAGCTACTCCTGTCGACGTAACGTTTTTCCAGAGAAGAAATGCAAATGGCGAATGTATTGGACCAAATACGTGATTCTAACATTTTTGTTGATAGTCTTGGAGAAAATCCAAATGCTCAATTATAACTTCCGCATTATCTATGTGGCTTGTGATACAGTGGTCTTAACCTTTGCATGCCTTTTAACGGACGGAGATCCGAATTGGAAATTACAACTTCCGAGGATCCACCGGGTGTCGAAATCGCCTAGAATTTGATCTGTTAAATGTAGAACTCAGTATTTTTGTGATTATCACATTGGAACCAAACGTTTTCAAAAGGAAGAGTATTTATTTGGTAAATAGAGTCTACGATATAATTATGGTGGAGATGGGCTCGGCCTCACAACAATAGTCCAATTCCTGACAAAAACAAATTGATTTCTTATATATATGTGCAGCCTTTATATTGATTTTATTTGATAGGGTCATGATATTTTGTTAATTCAATTATTCTATGTCTAGTCGTTTGAAATTTATTTCGGATATCTGAATAAAATCATGGGTTGATCAACTATATATTTTATCATCCATTGTTCTTATTTAATAATACAAATTTTGTATCGTATTCATTGGAAGTTATTAATTTTCTTAAATAGGGTAAGTGGAAATATTTGATTAAGTTTTTAATTCGGTTTTCTATTGACTCTCATTTAATGAAACCAATTTATCGATGTCGCTAAAAGTTAGTTTACTCATGAAACGATATAGAGAATACTATGGCCGCTCCTTCATTCTTACGTTCGGATTAATATTACTAACTATCCGAAGTTTAACATATAATCATTTGCGTTTGATGGGTTGCGGTACCTGTATTCCTGACATTTCCAGGGTTTATATGAGATTATCCTTTATACATTCTGGGTATCACTACTCTTACATTATAACCTTCGGATGATATAAAATTATTCTTATGATTCAGAAGTTTAGTACTGTTAAATTTTATATTTATAAATTAAAATCGTCATTCCATTTCTTGGGAGCATTTCGCTAATCACAATACAACATTGAATTATAAGTTTTAGTAGTAAGTTCATAATTACTCCTTATGCCTCATGTTTGCCGAACTTCTTTACGAAAAATTATGAATTTACTCTTAGAAAGGTTATACTACTATTAAGAATTTATTTACATATATATCAAGAGGTTCGACAAACATATACCATAACGCAGTTTTAATGATGTTCAACCGCCTTACAAGTGTTTAAATTTAGGTCCTGAGCTCTACTCAATTATGATCCTAAGGTAAAACGATGTGTGAGATTTTTAGTGTGGATTTTTATTTGTAGTGCATTTGAACTCGGAGAAAATGCTTGCTTACACGGCCTCACTGTGACCGCTAGCGTGCCCCAATCCTCTACTTGTATGTTTTGTTATCGCGACACTCATTGCTGTCTGACCAATAAATAAATATATGAGCCATAGCGGAGGGGTTTTATCGACGCAACTCCCGGTAGAACCATGAAGTGGCCGACCGGGTTCCGATGACCGAACACAAAAAAAAAAACTATATAGGATATATTTGCATGTTTTTCATGTGAGCTGATTGCAGTAAGATTTTATGTGTCTCTCGAATGTAGGACTGATTCGGAGAGCCTAAACGATTATAATACGCCGCTGATCCTCTTACATTCGCGGATAATGAGCATGATAAAATAAAAAGAAAAAAAAAAATTTTTTAAACAATTAAGATCGAAATATTACAATAATGATCAATTACTCTAACATCAAATATCAATCAAAGACACTTACTAAGATTTTCCGATTTCAATGACATTAAAGCACAAAAATTTTGGCATAAACAAAATGATTTATATTTGACCAAAATGCGTCGGTATATATACCTATTTTTGTACACGTGTATGTATTGATACTTAACAACAACTCGAATTCTTTTTATTCCAGAAGTTTCTATTTTGTAATTTTGATATTTTTAATGGAAATTTTAGTGCTATAATTTTTTGTTTTTTCATTTTTGAAATTTTTATTTTCTAATTATTTTTCATTAATTTTCCGTCCATGATGGATTTGGGAACGGTTCCAGAACATTCGATTTTACTTTTAATTTAATTTTTTATTTTTACCTGATATTTTACGAATTTCTTTTTATAAGAAATTTTATTTTTAATAATAATTTATTTATTTTTCTAAATTTTTATTGTTTAAGATAGTTTTTTATGGATATGGTCATCGCCATTTTTACTAGAATGTTTCTGGGTTTTTCTGGTAATTTTTTATGCTCTATTTTTCCACACTCTATTCTTTTAAGTTATTCGAGTTTGCTTTTGTGGGTAATTCTATGTTTGTTTTTGTCATTTTTGAGTTAGATTTCTGCATCATTTCTTGCTTCTGTATAATTTTATTTAATTTCTTTTGTTTATGTTTTTGGTTGCTTTCTCCTTTAATTATTATTCTTTATTTGGTGTGGTTTTTAATATTTAACTATACTTGGTGCTTGTTGTTTACTTGCTGTGCGTACCTACACATTCAGTCACAATTAGTACTTTGGGTCTAGAAATCAGTTCTAGCCCAACATGTAAATTGACGTAGAATTAAGTGTTTTATGAATAGTTTTATAATAAATAAATGAAACTTCTAAATTAAAACAATATCATAATCTTAGAACTTTGCAAATAATAAAAATAAATATAATAATAAAATTTCTGTTCTGTTGAAAATAAGTCTTTTGTGCTCATATGAAGATGAATACGTTTGAAAAAATATTGTGTGGTGAAATGTTCTGAAATAATCATGAAAATGCTGAAAATCGTGAAAATGTGAAAATCATGAAATGTTGAAAATCGTGAAAATATTGAAAATGGTAGAAATTATGAAATAATGAAAATTATTAAATATTCATCAAATGATGAAAATGTTGAAATCCATGAATTGACGTAGAAATAATTTTATAATATTTTCAATAATAATCAAATAATAATAATAATTATATGATAATAATAATAATATACTTATATAATAATAATAATAATACTAATAATAATAATAATAATATATATTAATAATAAAATAATGAGAGATAATAATAAAATAATAATAATAATAATAATATAATAATAATAATAATATAATATATATAATAATAATAATAATAATAATAATAATATAATAATAATAATAATAATAATATAATAATAATATAAAAGTAATAATAGTAATAATAAGAACTTTGAAAAAACGGTTTGAAATAAGCTACCGAAATATTACTTTGAAAAATATTTGATGAAATGTTCATGTAACTAATGAAGAATTTTCCTGAAATAATAATGATGTAAATATTGAATATTATTAAAATATTCATGCAAATGATGATAAAATGCTGAAAAGCTGAAATGGACGTAGAAATTAGGTTTATGAATATTTGCAATTATAATAATAAGACAAGAAGAATTTTCAAACATAACTTTCAAAATAACTTTACTAGAATATATCCTAATAATAATAATAATAAAATAATAATAATAATACTTATAATAATAATACATCATAATATAATATAGTAATAATAATAATAAATAATATCTAGTAAATAACATAATAATAAGTAATCATACATTGAGATTATAAAATATAATAATTAATAATAATAATAATTAAGATATAATAATAATAATAATAATAAGTAATAATGATCATAATAAAAATAATAATAATAATAATCATATTGAAATAAATGTTGAAAATAAATAAATAACATCTTCCGCGCGGGCGTTAATATCTTTCCAATAATTGTTATAAATAAATTTTATACGTAATCGATAATTAAAATAAAAATAATAATAATAGCATCAACGATTTTAACATCAATAATATAATTATGTCTTATATCAGATAATTTAAAACACAAAAATAAAAATATTTTATTATTATAATCAATGATTTTAAACATAGACAAATTAAATTATATTACGTAATTGAAATTAAAACGAAAAATAATAATCTAATCAACGAATTTAAACAAAATTAAATTATTACATAATCGATAATTAAAACAAAAATAAAAATATTAGTATATAATCAACGATTTTAACAAAATTAAATTATTATGTAATTGATAATTAAAACAAAAATAAAAATATTATTATATAATCACGATTTAAACAAAATTAAATTATTACGTAATCGATAATTAAAAACAAATTAAACATAATATATGACCTTGAAAATAATAATATTTTGAAAAATAATAATATGACCTGAAAATAATAATATTTTGAAAAATATAATATGACCTTGAAAATAATAATATTTTGAAAATATAATATCTACCTTGAAAATAATAATATTTTGAAAATAATAATATGACCTTGAAAATAATAATATTTTGAAAATAATAATTAATTATTATAATAATAATAATATCTTTAGAAATATAATGTTAGATATGAGATATAGTATGGCTCAATCGAAAGGTCCTGGATTGGGCTTTCACAATGAGCTATCGTTGAATAATGTTCGTTGGGGGGAACTCTGTAAATTTAAATTTTAAAGATGACCTTGAAAAAAAATTTTGTGACCTTGAAAAAAAATATATTTTAAAAAATAATAATAAAATAGTCAAATGACCTTGAAAATGTCTCGGGAAAATGTTATACGTTGCTAATATTAATGATGGTGCTGACCATTATAAGTCATTCGAAAGGTCTTGCACCAAGCTTCAAATAAGCTATCGATCGATGAAATGAAATGATGGGAACGATAACTTTTGGCATGCCAAATAGTAGGGCACCGCTAGCCACTTAATATAATATTTTTGAAAAATAATAATAATTATAGTGACCTTGAAAATGGGTCTTGGGAAAATGTTAATAACTTTGTCAATAGTGATGATGATAGTACTTTCAATAGCTCATCGAAAGGTCTTGCACCAAGCTTCAAATAGCTATCGATCATGAAATAAATGATGGTGTGGAACCGATAACTTCTTGGCATGCCAAATAGTAGGGCACCGCTAGCAACACTTAATAATATTTTGAAAAAATAATAATAAATAATAATATTTTTTTAAAATAATAATATGACCTTGATGAATCATCGCGATGACTCATGTGACTTGAAAATGACCTGATGGTCAAGCATGCTCAGATGACCTTGAAAATGCACCTTGAAAATTTTTTGATGAGTCATCCTATGAGTCATATGACCTTGAGATGTCCTTGTAGTTCATATTATGAGTCATAGTCTTTGTTTAAATGACCTTTGAGAATTTTGATGAGTCATACTATGACTCACAACGACCTGGAAATGACCTGATGAGTCATGGACTTTGTTTAAATGACCTTGAAAAAAAGTTTTTGACCTTATGAGTCCTATTATGATAATCATCCGGCCTTGAAAATGACCTTGATGAGTCAGTAGGATGAGTCATGGTCTTTGTTTCAATGACCTTGAGAAATTTGATGAGTCATCGGATGAGTCATGGTCTTTGTTTCAATGACCTTGATGAGTCATATGTCTTTGTTTAAAAAATGTACTTTTAGACCTTAGCATATTTTTGAAAAATTTTAACGACCGGGGGGGGGTACCTGTGCTAGCGGTGCCCTGTGCCAGCGTGCCCAATCCATCTACTATTAACCAATTACAATAAAGAAAAAGGCTAATTATTAATTTCTTCATAAACTTTGATTGGATGTAAAACGAAATATAGAAATTTATAATAAAAATTCTTTTAATTGAAGAAATTATGAAAAGAATTTTGATTTTGTATTTAATAGGTAATTTTTGCTTGCTAAATCTTCAGAAATCTTTACCTGTGCAATAAGTGCTTTTCAGGAGAAGTAATTATTTTCATAATTTATAATAGCTCATGCTTCGACCTTACCCATTATTCATTGATTGATAGTGGTGAAATTAGACAAATTCAATATACAAAATTATCTCAAATAACATTATGGAGGATCATTTCCGGAAGTCGAATCAACAGTTATTCCTACTTGACATCGGCTGGAATTATTCATTTTCGTTTATGATTATGTAAAGCTCCAAAACACAAATTTCAAGAAGTTATTAGCCAAATGGGGTACAATAAAGCCT